>CM067106.1:528829-801492 GCA_034008185.1 Gorsachius magnificus | reverse complement strand
CTTCCCACTGCACTTCCCACTGTGCTGCCACTTCCCACCGCACTGCCCACTTCCCACCGCACTTCCCACCACACCACCCTTCCCACATGCACGTCCCACCGCACCGCCACTTCCCACTGCACTTCCCACCGCACCGCCACTTCCCACCGCACTTCCCACTGTGCTGCCACTTCCCGCCACACCATGCTTCCCACCACGCCTCCCGCCGACCACCACTTCCCACCGCGCTGCCACTTCCCACCACACTTCCCACCACACCACACTTCCCACCACAATTCCCACTGCGCCGCCACTTCCCACCGCGCTGCCCCCCGGGGTGCAGAACCCAACCAGTGGGGGGGGGGGCTCCAGTTGGGCTGGAAACGCCGCCCGGGGCCCCGCGCCCACAGCCCCTCTTTTTTACGCCCAAATCCGCTGCAGCCATTGGGGTCTGGGCTCGTCCGCCCCCCCCCCCCCCCCCCGCCCCGATCCCAGCCAGCGCCCCACGGACGCGGCCGGCAAGGACGGACGGACAAATCCCAGGGCTTTGCCCAACCTCGGAGTTTGCCGGCGATCTGCTCCTTCAGCGTCAGCATCTGGTCCAGGTCAGGGCGAATTTTCTTCTCCAGCTCCTGTCGAAGTTTTTCCTTCTCCGTCTGAAAACCTTGGAATTTGTCGGAGATTTCGGCGAGGATCAGGGCGTAAACATCCTGGAGAAACTGGGAGGCCGGCAGGGACGGGGCGAATCAGAGGGAGAAGGAATAAAAAGGAGGTAAGAGGCAGAATTCAGCGGAATTTGGCGATGTTTCTGTTCTCTGGGCTCACCAGCACCAAACACCCACCTCCCACCCACCCCCCCCGCACGCACTCCTGAAATTCCTCAGCTCATCCCACAGAAATCCCAGCTGGGAGTGGTTGGCAGGGCCCTCGGAGCTCACCCAGTGCCACCCCCCCACCCAAGCAGGCTCAGCCAGAGCAGGGGGCACAGGACAGCGTCCAGGCGGGGGGTGAAGATCTCCAGAGAAGGAGACTCCACAGCCCCCCTGGGCAGCCTGGGCCAGGGCTCGGGCACCCTCCCAGGCAAGAAGTTCTTCCTCCCGTTCAACTGCCCCCTGGCGCTGGGCACCCCTGGGAAGAGTCTGGCTGCGTCCCCGTGCCCCCCACCCTGGAGATCTTTGTAGGTGGTGATGAGATCCCCTCTCAGCCTGCTCTGCTCCAGGCTGAACAAGCCCAGCTCCCTCAGCCTTTCCTCCTAGGGGAGATGGCCCAGGCCCCCCATCACCTTGGTTGCCCTCCTCTGGGCTCTCCCCAGTAGCTCCTCCTCCTCCTCCTTGAAGTGGGGAGCCCAGAACTGGGCGCAGAGCTCCAGGTGGGGTCTCCCCAGGGCAGAGCAGAGGGGGAGGAGAACCTCCCTCGCCCTGCTGGCCACGCTCCTCTTGCTGCGCCCCAGGACGCCCTTGGCCTTCTTGGCCACCAGGGCACCCTGCTGGCTCGTGGCCACCTTGTGGCCCCCCAGGACCCCCAGGTCCCTCTGGGCAGAGCTGCTTCCCAGCAGGGCACCCCCAGCCTGGCTGGTGCCTGGGGTCCAACCTCCCCAGGGGCCCAATTGGCCCTGGTGGACCTGGCACCGCCCGGCCCTCCTCCCACGCCCCTTCCCTGGCAGGTGGGGTCCCGGTGGATCGGCCGCTCCTCCCAGTTTGGTGTCATCAGCAAACGTCGTTTCACCCAGCTTCGTTTCACCCAGCCCAAACCCCAAAGGATTCCTCGGTCGCTCCGCGGCATCGCCACCAACGCGCAGAGCCGGCCGGGCCGCTCGCGCGCCGCAAACGCTCCCTGCCCCTCACCCCAGGGACGCCTTCGTCGAATCCCGCTTCGATTCGCCGCCCCCTCCGCAGGCGCCGGTTGTCACCGTGTGTGCCAGCGCAGCCCCGACTGTCACCTTGTGTGCCAGCACTAACACAGCCCCGGCTGTCACCGCGTGTGCCAGCGCAGCCCTGTCACCGCGTGTGCCGATGCTGGCGCAGCCCCGGCTGTCACCGCGTGTGCCAGCGCAGCGCCGCAGCAATCCTCATGAGGACGTTCCCGGATCTGAAAATCCCAGGAGCAGCGGCTGAAGCCAGCCGGCGAGCGCAACGGCTTTGCCGGACGCTCGGCCCGGCTTACCGACCTCGTGTTCCGCCCAGGAGAAGTCCCGCCCGAGCCCTGTCCACCGCACGGCTTCCGGATCGCTGTCCGCAAGATCCTCTCGAATTCTGAGGACGGAAGCGCTGCCGTCGCCGCCGGAATTCACCTGGAGCCAGAGCTGCTGCCTCCTCCTCTCCGCCCCTCCGATGCTCGGCAGCACCCGCGAGCGCAGCGCCGGCAGCAAATCCTCCATGAGGACGTTTCCCAGGATCTGAAAATCCCAGGAAGCAGCGGCTGAAGCCAGCCGGGAGGGCGCAACGGCTTTGCCGGGAACGCTCCGGCCCCGGCGCTTTACCGACCTCGTGTTCCGGCCCCAGGAGAAGATCCCCGGCCCCGTAGTGGCCTCTCGCTTCCCTGTAAAACCGCACGGCTTCCAGGAACGCTTCCGCTTCCAGAGAATCCTTCCTCTGTAATTCTGAGGACGAAGGATAACGCGGATCTCCGGTGACGTTTAATCCAGGCCACCGGGAGCAATTCCGGTGGGAAAGCAGTGGCTAAAAACGATTCCCGGCGAGGATAAAGCCCGCGAGCGGCTCTCGCCCTCCGGGCGTAAACGCGGCGAGGCCGGATTCGTGCCGCCCTCCGCCCGGGAAGATCCCTGCCAGCGCCCAGGCGTTTCGGCAGCCTCACCCGTGCTGCCGTAGCGAATACCATCCCGGAGCGCGGCCTTCCAGGCTCGCCGCGATCCCGCCGAGTCTGCGCGGAAGCAGAAATGTCTCCGGAAGGGATGGTAGAGGAAAAAGAGGAATGGTCCCGGCGGGTCGGGGAAGGGGCTGCCACCTCGGGGAGGAAGAAGCGCGCAGTTTTAGGAGAAGGCGGCACGCGGCCGCCATGTTGAATGGATTCCCCACCGGCGGGGGGGGCGCCGGTTGGGGTTTTTGGGCTGCAATGCCGGTTCGGAGGCAAAAGAACCCAACGCCCCCCCCCCTCCCTTGGAGAGCGCTCGTTAGAAAATGAGGGGGATCGGAGCCCGGCAGGCGGCGGCCGTTGGAGAAATGGGGAAGGTGGGGGGGGGGGGGAAAGGGAGGCGGGGGGGGAAGCAGGTGAGGGGGGAAGGGGATGGAGGACAAGGGGATGGGGGGGGACACAAGGGGACGGGAGACCGGGGGGGGGGCGGGGGGGGGGGAGGGGGGGGGAAGGGGGGAGGGGGGGAAAGGGGAGGAAGGGGGGGAGAAGGGGAGGAAGGGGGGGAGAAGGGGAGGAAGGGGGGGAGAAGGGGAGGAAGGGGACAGGAAAATAAGGGGATGGGAAAACGGGGGACAGGGGGGAAAACGGGGGACGGGGGGCAAAACGGGGGACGGGGGGGAAAACGGGGGACGGGCCCGTAACTGCGGAGCACAGCAGTAACTTCCGCGGGAAGCCAGGGGGGCTGCAGGCCAAGGAGCTGAACGATTTGCAAGGAATTTCGGTCATTGGCAAAGTTTCTCTGCAGCTGTTTCTGCTTTTGTCCCACTTGGGTTTAATATTTTGGCTTTCCAGCTGGCCCGGTAAAGCCGCGCTGGCTGCCCCGAGCACGGCTCTGCCTGGGGAGAAGCCGGAGGATGCGGAGAAACCAAGGAAAACAGCGCAGGAGATCCCGACGGCGCCGCGTCCGAGGGTTACGGCTCTGCCTGCGGTCAGGAAATTTCTCGGGCGCCTTTGGGTGCGAGGGCTCTCGGCCGGACACGGAACCGGCTTCGTGCGTTCGCCCCATCCTCCACCATCGCGCCCGCGGCGCCGAACCGGACTCGGCGCCTACCTCAACCAACCGTGACGCCCTCGGCACGGCCCGGAATTACCTGCGAGCCCCGGGCACAGGCGGCCGAGCGATTCGGCGTATTCGCCCGGTGCCGACAGCAGCCGGTAGCCGGAGAGAGCGGTGGAGCCCCTGGGCTCGCTGCCTTTCCGCAGGGCCTGAAAAAAAAAAATGGAAAAGGTGAAGAATCCTCAGCGGGGTCGGTTCGCGCCGGCTGCGGGACGGCAACAGGGAGCGGGGGCGTTTCTGGCGGCGGCGCTGACAGGCGGTGGCAGAACTCGGCACCGAGAACAGAATCGGGCACAAGGAAGGAAACTGGGGGGAATTTTAAAGGGAAGAGAATGGATTTGCGCAGGGATTCTCCGCGGAGGGAGAATCGTTGGGTGGGCGGGCAGCGGCGCGACCCCGCGCCCACCTTTGGCTCTGCCTGCAAGGGGTTTTCACAAGGGTTTGACCGCGTAAATCCCTGGATTTTGCAGCCTCCACAGCGGGAGAGCATTTACCTCTTCACTTTCGAACCACTGCAGGGTAAAGTCTCCGAGGAGGATGAAGTAACTCTCCTGCCAGCTGCAGGAATCGCTGTCGTACTGGGAGAGGAATCCGCCGTGCAGAGCGGCGTCGGGCGGCCCCCGGAGCTACGGAGACGCGAGAGAAGAACCAGAAAACTTCAGCAATGGATGGAGCAAAGGGTGGAGAGAAGAACCAGAAAACCTCAGCAATGGATGGAGCAAAGGCATGGAGAGAAGAACCAGAAAACCTCAGCAATGGATGGAGCAAAGGCGTGGAGAGAAGAACCAGAAAACCTCAGCAATGGATGGAGCAAAGGCGTGGAGAGAAGAACCAGAAAACCTCAGCAATGGATGGAGCAAAGGCGTGGAGAGAAGAACCAGAAAACCTCAGTGATGGAGCAAAGGCGTGGACAGAACCATAAAACCTCAGCGATGGAGCAAAGGTGTGGAGATAAGAACCAGAAAACCTCAGTGAAGGAGCAAAAGTGTGGAGAGAAGAACCAGAAAACCTCAGCAATGGAGCAAAGGTGTGGAGATAAGAACCAGAAAACCTCAGTGAAGGAGCAAAGGCATGGAGAGAAGAACCAGAAAACCTCAGCGATGGAGAAAAGGTGTCTGGGCTGCGGGGAGACAAGACACAGGGCGGGAGCCGGCCCAGCCGAAGCGTTTCGGTGTCGGAGAGGTGGTTGGACACGGACATCTAGTGGCGACAGAAAGCAAAGTGAGAGGCTAAAAAACGGCCCAGTCGCTCCGTGTGACAAACGGTGCCGCTGCAAAGGCTTCCAGGGTCTGTGGCGTTGATTTGTGAGCTGGATCCCCAGCTACCGGTCCCACCTGCCAGGGAAGGGGCGATGGGACGAGGGGCAAGGGCCTCAAGTTGTGCCAGGGCAGGGGGAGGTTGGCCCTGGGGAACAATTCCTTCCCCAAAGGGCTGTCAGGGGCTGGAAGGGGCTGCCCAGGGAAGGGGGCGAGTCCCCAGCCCGGGGGGGATTTAACAGCCGGGCAGAGGCGGTGCTGAGGGCCGGGGTTTGGGGGTGGGATGGGTAGGGTTGGCCTCCATCACCTTAAAGATCTTTCCCAACCCAAACAATTCCATGGTCTCTCCGACAACGCGCTCCTAAATTCTCATTCCTACACCACAAGAGCCAAAAAGCGTCCCCCCCCAACGGCAGGTCACCGTTATTAAAGATATTTAATTACACCCAGCTGGAAAAGGAGACCTGGAGGAGGACGGGCACCTCGGAGACGCGATCCACCTCGGCAGCGCGGCGTGGGGAGAGGCGGCGGCGGCGCGTTCTTACCTCGCTGGGCAGGAGCTGCAGGGCTGCTTTGCCTTGGGGGTCCAGCTCCCCCGCCAGCCGCCTCAGGAGCGCGGTCGCCAGCTGCCTCCGGTAACAGGGGATGAAATTCTTCACGGTGGCGTCCACGCGACCTGCGGGCAGAGCAAGAAGGGAGCCGGTTTTTGGGGGTGTGGGGGGTGCTCTCCTCCCCCAGGAGGAGGCAGTCGGGGGCTCCGGCGTCGCTCAAGACACAGGAGGGGCTCAGGGAGGGCAGCGAGCCGACAGCCTACGGACGAGGCGTTTCCCACCGCTCTTCCCAGGGCCATCCGGAGGGGAGGGCACTAGGGAAGAGCGCTCGGAGCATCCGGCAAAGCCCAAACGCGAGCTCGGCGCCGACGCGGGGCGGAAGGAGAGCCGAGGCCACCGAGAGCCTGCCGCGACTCGCCGCAGCCGGCGTTCGTATTTCCCACAGGCACCCCCAAAAATAAAAAGCACCGGAGGCAGCGAGAGTCGTTTCTCACCTCTCAGATACCTGCGCTGCCGCCCGCTCAGAGGGCTCGAGCACCTTCCTCCCATCTTCGGCCTCAGCGCGCTCGCTGCCAGCCGGGCGCTGAGGCCGAGGGGGGTGACGGCGGCGGCCGGCTGGTAAATATTCAAATAAAAGTTTCATCCCAACCCCACCCCCCACCCCGCTGCCAAAATGAACCTGAAAGGGGCAGCAAGCGGCGCCTCTGCCGCCGCCCACCCCTTTCTACCGGTTTCACCCCGAGTTTCGAGCGCTAAAGCGGCACCGGTTTGATTTTTCCGATTGATTTTTGAGACCGGGGGGTGCTGCTTTCGCAGCGGGGACGGCGCCAGCTCGGGCTCTTTGCTCGCCCCCGCATGCTAATCCCACCCTAGCAATAATTATTGGCTATCGTTAATTAAGATGGAGCTATTGAAGACGAGGCCGCGTGCGCTGGGATTTAAGCGCGGGGCGTTAAAGCGGGCTGGGCCGCGGATTTACGTGACGCTACGAGAGGCGCGACCGGATTTCTCCGTATTTGCTCTCGGCGCTCCGCGTCGCGCCCACCTCGCCCCCCTTCCGAGCCAAAAGAAGCGGGGGAGGAAGCCGGGAGGGGGCGAGGGGATTTTTTAAAAATGTTTTTTTCGGAGTCGTTTCCAAATTGGCGAGCGCATCACGGAAACGGCCCCGCTCCGCACCTGCGCTCACTTCCCCAATCGAGCCGGAACGCCATCTTGCCGCTGTTACCGTTACGCAGCCGGTGGTTTTTTGGCACCCTTGGCGCCCCACGGGACGGGGAGGAACAGGGAACGCTCGAGCAGAAGCAGCCAGCGCTTGCACCAGCCCCCGAGCTGGTCAAAAAACCCAAATATTTTTGATCCAAGGGGATGGATGGGGGACGATGTGGAAAAACGCTGTAAAAGCGGAGGGGAAAAAGGGTTCGGAATCACCGGGCGTTTCTGGATTCGCCTTTGGCAAAATTGTCTCGTTAGAACTTGGGTCGTTTGCTCAGGTGCAAGGTCCGTACTGGGACCGGCGCTGTTTAATGGCGTCACCAGTGACAGAGCGGGGCTGCGGGTGACCCCAAGGTGGGGGGGGCGGCGGGCCGGGCTGGGCGATCGCCCCAGGTCCCTTCCAACCCCTGCCATGCCGGGATTCTGGGATTCTGCGGGAAGTGCCGCCCTCTCCACCAAGGCACCCGGGGTTCCCTGCGATCCCCTGCCTGACGAACCCAGCGGCTTTCCATGATGGGGTGACAACCACAGTGGACAAGGGAAAGCCAACGGACGTCATCTCTCCGGGCTTCGGACACGGTCGTCGTCCCCCCAACATCCTTCTCTCTACATTGGAGAGCTGTGGATTGGATGGGTGGACTGTTGGGTGGGTGAGGGATTGGCTGGATGGTCGCATCCAGAGGGCAGTGGTCAACGGCTCGATGTCCGGATGGAGACCGGTGACGAGTGGTGTCCCTCAGGGGTCCCTACTGGGACCGGCGCTGTTTAATGTCATCATCAATGACATAGACAGCGAGGTCGAGCGCACCCTCAGCAAGGCTGCAGGTGACCCCAAGCTGGGGGGTGCGGTTGATACGCCAGAAGGACGGGACGGCATCCAGAGGGACCTGGCCAGGCTGGAGAGGGGGGGTGATGGGAACCTCATGAGGGTCAACAAGGGCAAGGGCAAGGTCCTGTCCCTGGGTCGGGGCAGCCCCCGGGATCCGTAGGGCTGGGGGGTGAGGGGGTGGAGAGCAGCCCTGCCCAGAGGGACCTGGGGGTGCTGGGGGACGAAAAGCTGCCCATGAGCCGGCCATGGGTGCTGGCAGCCCCCAAGGCCCAACCCTACCCAGTGGGAATCACCAGGAGGGGTTGCCCAGGGCGGTGGTGGAGGCCCCATCCCTGGGAACATCCAAGGCCAGGTTGGCCGGGGCTGTGGGCAACCTGCTCTGGTTCAAGGTGTCCCTGCTCCTGCACCCCCTCCTGGGTGACCTCTCGGGGTCCCTTCCACCCCAAACCATTCCGTGACTCCAAGGATGGGGAATTGCAGTATTTTAAATACCCTTTTTAAATGTGCTGCAGAGTTTGAGTTTCAAAGTCCGCGGGCGCCTGCTTTGCTGGTTTACCCCACGATTTTAAGACACGGAGCTCAGCCACCGGGTGGACACCACCATGATTCCAGTGGCATCTGTTTTTAACTCACAAATCCCGACGCTTTCCGTCCGGATCTCCTTAAAAACCGATTTCAGAGACACCCGGAACGGCCACGAAGCATCCACGCTTCACAGCTCCCACCAGAATCCAGGCCTGGCCCCCAGGAAGGTGACACCGGGGGCGACTCCGGACAGCGGGGATGACCCAGCACCCCGGGCACGGCGCCGGCTGAATCGCTCGCGCTCGGTGAGACGCCGTCGAGAGAGAACTGCAGGCGCAGGGCTTTTACACTCCGAGTCCCAGCCGGCTTCGGCGCGACGTATCCGTAAAAATCCGCGTCCAGCCCAGCAACCCCCATTCCTGGGTGTGTTTTTTTTTTTTTTTTTTTCCCCCCACCCCAATCTGGCATGGAAGCACCGCGCCTAAAAATCCGTTGCCTTTTCCGACTCGGCTTTTTCCCCTGCCGGCGGGGGAACAGCGTTCCTTTCCCCGCTGTCGGACACCGCGTCACCTCCAAGCGCTTCCTCCCGGCTCCGCTCTGAAAGCGACAGCAGAAAAACATCAACGGGAGGGGAGCGAACGCCAAAACCTTTCCGCTGCGGACGCGGGAAGAAACGGGCGGGAAGGAGCCTCCGAAGCGGAGTTTTAGGCGAGGACTACGGCGTGGTTAAAGTCGGGATTAACAAAGCAGGGAGGGAGAAGGAGCGTCCCTCTACAGCCAGCGCGGCTCCAGGCAAGCGTCCGCCCGGCCTCGCGCCGCCGCGCCAGCCCCTCGCTTTACGGCAGAGCGTGGCCGGGCGGAAGGAAAACCGGGAGCAGGAGAGGTGAAATCCCTTTAATACCGCGCAGCCCTTTCAGGTCCCGGCGACCGAAACGAACCCCGCGCCACCGACGCCTCCCCGCCCGCGATTCCCACCTGGCACCCGGCTCCCGCCGAAGCGAAGGAATTCTTTTGTGGAAATTCGTGCTGGGCAAAGCACCGTTCCATCCAGGAAAGGGGGGGGGGGGGGGGTGGTGGGGGGGGGGGAGAGCAGTGCGTTTTGCGCGACAACCGAGCGCGCCGATCAAACGCGGTTCTTCGCTCGGAATGTCACGCGGCTGGCCGCCGGTAGCGTCACCGGCTCTACGGGCTGGAATGTTTCTCAACGGGAATGGTCAGCAGCTTGGCTGCCGGCTCGTCCAGGAACCAGCGCAGCTGCCCGGAGCGAGGCCGGACACGAGCGGCGGGGAGGGGATTTTCCTCGTTGCCTTCCAAAACGCGCTGTTGGGAGAGAGGGAAAGGGGCTTCAGCCGCGCGGTCGGCAAAAGGCAACCGCAAAGCGCGGCGGCGCCCGACGGAAACCTCTCGCTCGCTCCCGCCGTGGATTTTCCTTAAAGAGTTTGGGTCGGCACCTTTAAAATGGCGGCTTTGCCTTCCCCCGTCGCCACGAACACAACCATCCGCGCCGCGTTCAGCACGGGCAGGGTTAACGTGATGCGCTCCGGCGGCGGCTTCGGCGAGTCGGTAATAGCAGCGACCGTTTTCTCCTTCTCCTATCGGAGCGAAAAAAAGATGAAAAGAGGGGAGAGAGAGAGAAAAAAAAAAAAAAAAAAAAAAAAAGAAATAACCCCGAAGCAGGGGAGCGGCCCAGGCCCTGGCCATAAATGGGGCGAGCGCCCCCGCTGAGGGCGACCGAGGGTCCTCGGCGCTTCCACCCCAGTCAAGATCTGCTTGTTTCCCCCCAAAATTCCCTAAATCAGGGGAAAATTAAAAGAAACGAGCAGGGGGATAAGTCAATAAGTCGACCTTAGTGGCATTTTTCTTTTTTCTCCCCACACTGCCTTTTTTTTTTCCTCCCCCTTTTCTTGTTTTTTTGGGGTTTTTTTTTTTTTTTTGGGGGGTTTTTTTTTTGGGGGGGGGTTTCTTTGGTTGGTTTTTTGTTTGGTTGGTTTTTTGTTTGGTTGGTTTTTTGTTTGGTTGGTTTTTTGTTTGGTTGGTTTTTTGTTTGGTTGGTTTTTTGTTTGGTTGGTTTTTTGTTTGGTTGGTTTTTTGTTTGGTTGGTTTTTTGTTTGGTTGGTGGTTTGTGTTTTTGGGGGGGTGGTTTGTGTTTTTGGGGGGGTGGTTTGTGTTTTTGGGGGGGTGGTTTTTTTTAATAACTACAACGCCCCCAGCTCGGGAGCTGCCGCGCAGACGCCGTTTGCGAGTTACCGGCGCAGAGACGGGGGTCACAGCGTCCCCACGGGCGGGGGCCGGGCTCACCTGGAGCAGGGGGTGGTCGGGGAAGAGGGAGCAAGTGTGGCCGTCCGGGCCGACCCCCAGCACCAGCAAATCGAAGACGGGCACGGCCTGACCCGGGAAAGCCTGCGGGGAGGAGGGGAGATGGAGCCGGGGGTCGGCAGGGAGAGCGGCTTCCAGACCCCCCCGGGCTCCCCCACCGACCCTTCCAGCCCCCCCCCCGGTTCCCCCAGCATCAGTAGCCAGTGGGGGGGCACCTTCCACCCCCTCCCGGGCTCCCCCCCGGCCCCACCGACCCTTCCACCCCCCCCCGGGCTCCCCCACCGACCCTTCCAGCCCCCCCCCGGGCTCCCCCACCGACCCTTCCAGCCCCCCGCCGGGCTCCCCCAGCGCCGGTACCTGGCGGAGCTGGGCGGCGTAGTCATCGGCGGCGGCGGCGGGGGGCAGCCCGGGGGTGAGGGCCAGCACCCGAGGCCCGGGACCGGGCAGCCGCGGCAGCAGCTGGGCCTGCGGAGAGGGGGCGGTGAGGGCCGGCCCAGGGCTGGCGGCAGTGCCCCGCCGCCCCGGCCCCGCTCACCTTGTAGGCCCCGGCGGTGCTGTCCGGGTGCTCGGGGGGCACCAGCCGCTCGTCGCAGAAGGCCACCAGCCAGCGGGCGGGCGCGGCGGGGCCCTCGGCGGCGACGGCGGGGGGCAGGTCCCGGGCGAGGGTCCCCACCAGGCTCCCTCCCGAGAGGCCCAGCGAGAAGCGCCCGCCGGCCTCCGCCGCCCGCTCGGCCACCAACTGCGCCAGGGCCGGGCCCAGCTCCCGCGGGGAGGGGAACACCGAGAGGCGGCGGGAGGGGGCGGCGGCGGCCATGGCGGCGGGGGGCACTACCGGGAGCGGCGCGCCGGAAGTGACGCCACCTGCGCGCCGCGCTGTTGCCTAGCAACCCGCGGCCTAGCAAACCCGCGGCCTAGCAACCCGCGGCCTAGCAACCCGATGAGGTTCCACCAGGGCCAAGTGTTGGGTGCTGCCCCTGGGGAGGTTGGACCCCAGGCACCAGCCCAGGCTGGGGGCTGCCCTGCTGGGAAGCAGCTCTGCCCAGAGGGACATGGGGGGCCACAAGGTGGCCACGAGCCAGCAGGGTGCCCTGGTGGCCAAGAAGGCCAAGGGCGTCCTGGGGCGCAGCAAGAGGAGCGTGGCCAGCAGGGCGAGGGAGGTTCTCCTCCCCCTCTGCTCTGCCCTGGGGAGACCCCACCTGGAGCTCTGCGCCCAGTTCTGGGCTCCCCACTTCAAGGAGGAGGAGGAGGAGCTACTGGGGAGAGCCCAGAGGAGGGCAACCAAGGTGTGGGGGGCCTGGCATCTCCCCTAGGAGGAAAGGCTGAGGGAGCTGGGCTTGTTCAGCCTGGAGCAGAGCAGGCTGAGAGGGGATCTCATCACCACCTACAAAGATCTCCAGGGTGGGGGGCACGGGGACGCAGCCAGACTCTGGGCCAACAGAAGAGGTTCCAGTTGAACGGGAGGAAGAACTTCTTGCCTGGGAGGGTGCCCGAGCCCTGGCCCAGGCTGCCCAGGGGGGCTGTGGAGTCTCCTTCTCTGGAGATCTTCACCCCCCGCCTGGACGCTGTCCTGTGCCCCCTGCTCTGGGTGAGCCTGCTTGGGTGGGGGGGTGGCACTGGGTGAGCTCCGAGGGCCCTGCCAACCCCGGCCAGGCTGGGATTTCTGTGAACCTGCAGCCTAGCCCTCCCCAGGCCGAGCTCCCCCAGCTTCTTCCCCCATTCCCTGCTTTTCCACCATCCACACCCCACCCCCTCTTCCCTCCGCCGGGCTCCCCAAAGCCCCCGGAGGAAAGGCCCTAAGCTGTCACCACCACCACAGGGAGAGCAAACCCCACAGGCCGCTCCTCTCCCCCACAACAACCCAAAGTTTTTTTTTTGTTTTTCTTTTTTAATGTCCTCACAGCCCTAAGGGCACAGGCAGTTAAAACGTGTCCTAACACCAAGTGAGGTTAAAAATCGCCTAAGTCGGTGAGTAAAGGTGGGAGCAGAGAGGAGCCCCCCCCAGTGGGGGGCACAGGTATCTCCGTAAATAAATATGGCGATCAAACTCCTCCCTAAGCGCGTAGTGGTTACAAAAATACTCTCTAGGGGGGTAGGGGCAGGTTAATGGGACGTCAGCGCTCAAGGAGGGAGGGGGTGACGGGTTAATGTTCTTTAGGGGGAGGGAGGCGCCGCGCGAGGCGCTTCCCTGCTGGCGATTCACGGGGGAAGGACGCGGGCGGGATCCGTCGCTTCCCGCCAGCCTCCGCCCCGTGATTAGGCATCGTTTTCCTCAAAAAGGCCAAAGACTGGTGAGATCATAAAGCGGCTTTTCCCGAACAAATCCTTTCGTAAAGGCAGTCATCCAGAGGGACGTATTTTCCTAACTTTAGATCCAGAAAATACAACCGGTCTGAGGTTTGGTGGGGGTCGAATCCTTCCCTCTGTAAGCGGGTTTTCTGAATCTTAAATGTACCTTTAAAAGAGGAAAAAAAACCCCAATAAAATTAAGAAAAGCTTTGCAGCAAAGCACCTGCTTCGGCCTCAGAGCGAGGAGGAAGTGCCGCGGGTGGAGTTTCATTTCTACTTCACATTTTTGCCTAAGAATTTTAGCAACTCGCAGCTCGTTAGCCACCCCGATCGTTATCTGAGCTCTTGCGTAAACCTTGCGCAATTTTTACTTTTTGCGCACGGGTTGGTAAAAGGACCCGGGGGTAAAATTCCTGGAAAACTGAGAATAGAAAACGCAGCAGCAGGCAAACAGCAGCTGCGACTCGGCCATGAGTGGTAGCGGAACAAAGCCCCGGGAAAGGCAACGGCCGGCGTGCGAGGGCGTTAGGAGCACGCGCTCTCTCTCTCGAGATCCATCTTTTCCAGAAGGACCTGGAACCAGCCCATTTCTTCTTTCAACCTTAAACCACAATCATGGTTTTTCCCAGCGGCACTTCCGCGCCCGCCGTACTGGAAGTCGGGATGTTATTTCATCACCGAAGCAGGCGGAAACGCTTCCAAGCTCCTTTTGGGATCTGAATTTCCCCGGAGAACGGCCGGATCGCTAATACCTGTGGTGTCAACCTGGGGTAGGAGGCGGAGAAAGACGGGGCGGGCGTAGGGAGGCAACACCTTCTGCAGCTCCTGGTAGAGGACGTTGGGGTTGACTTTAGCTTTGGGATCCGCGATCGCCGCCATCCCAGCTTTGCCTTCCACCCCTGGAAGAGAGGAGCGCAGCGCTGGAGACCGCAGCGGGACCGACACCTTTAGCGGATGCGAGCGCATTTATTTTCCCTCCTCCTTCAAGGCGAAACGCGAAGGCGCTGAGGAAAACCCTGTTGAACCACAGAGGCTCCGAGTCCGTTGCCAACGCGTCCCCTTAATCGATGCCGAAATCTAATCCAATCCTTGTTTTTGTCGGGTTTCTCTCGCATACGCCGTGATTAAAATTCAGGGCGAAGCGCCACGACGGCCATTTTTCTGGCCAATGAGCCCCACCGCAGGCGCAGGACCACTCGGTTCCAATCCCCGTGCCCTCCTCAACCCCCCCTGCCCAACCCCTGAGCCACTGGAAGATTTGGACCCGTGGCAGGGTCTTTGCCCACCACGAGCTTCCGCAAAGCTCACGTCGTAAAAACCTTCCTCGTTAAGACACAAAGATTCCGCTACTGGACCTCATTATTTCTCCTGCCCGGAATAAACGCGGCAAACTCCACTCTTGGACCCTATTGGCATCTTTTTGTTTGGGGGTGCCTGGTTACCACCGAGGTGACCGATTTCCGACACGGATCTGGTAATGTTTGCCCAAAATTTACCTTTCTCCCTAAACCCTGAGAGCTCAGCCTCAATGTTTTTTACCTGGGACTTCCACCCCGTACACCGCCACGTCCGTCTGGTTGAGGATGTGACTCAAGGTTCCTTCCACCTCAGTGGTAGAGACGTTCTCTCCTCGCCATCGGAAGGTGTCCCCGCTGCGGTCTCTGAAGTACATGTAACCCAGTTCGTCCATCACCAACACATCTCCTGGCAGGGGAGGGATCAAAAACACCGCCTCAGGACTCGAGTTCGTTAGCGCTCGGGCCCGCTTCATCGCCCTCTGCTCAGCATCCGCGCTGTTTTCCTTGCTGCAGAACTGCCTCGGTGACTTCCCGCCGCCGCGCGCTGCCATCGCCTCGTTACGGGAGACGGGCGGCAGCAGGAAAAGGATGGGGGGGGGGGGATGGGGGAGAATCATCTTCCCCCCTGAAATGTTCATTTTTTTTATTAAATCCAGAGCAGCTCAACAGCTGGCAACGTCGAAACGCTAATGTGTCTCCTGATCATAAAATCATGGAATGGTTTGGGGTGGAAGGGACCCCGAGAGGTCACCCAGGAGGGGGTGCAGGAGCAGGGACACCTTGAACCAGAGCAGGTTGCCCACAGCCCCGGCCAACCTGGCCTTGGATGTTCCCAGGGATGGGGCCTCCACCACCGCCCTGGGCAACCCCTCCCGCTCTTTCCCACCCTCACGGCCAAGAATTTCTGCCTTAGATCCAGTCGAAACCCGCCCTGGTTTGCTTTGAGACCATCCCCCTGTGTCCTGTCCCAGCCGGCCCTGCTCAAAAGATTGTCCCCGTCTTCCCTGGGGGCCCCCTTGAAGCCCTGAGCGGCCGCAATCAGGTCCCCCCGCAGCCCCCTCTGCTCCAGGCTGAACCCCCCCAACTCTCCCAGCCCGGCCCCGCAGCAGAGGGGCTCCAGCCCTCGCAGCATTTTGGTCGCCCTCCTCTGGCCCCGCTCCAACCCTTCCACCTCCTCCTTGTGCCGATAGAATCACTGAGGTTGGAAAAGACCTTGAAGATCACGGATTCCCCTCAAACATCCCAGGCTGAGGTCTCTCGAGGGCACCCGGAACGCCTGCGGTCCGTGCCGACAGTACCTGAAAGGTACGCCTGGTCCCCTTTCCGAAGCACGTTGTAAGCGATCTTCTTGGTGGTGGCGCTCTCGCTGACGTAGCCGTCGAAGCGACGCAGGGGATCCTGCTGGTTTATCTGCCCGACGAGCAATCCCGGCTCTCCTGCAGGAAAGGTGATCGAGACAAGACGACACCGACGTGTCACCCCAAAAAGGCGTTCATGTTGCCGAACCGCTCCGTCTTCGGCGGAAAGAAGGCGAAGGGAAACCCCCGTACGCCCACACCAGGACCCCCCTTAAACCAGCCAGAGCTTAGCTTATATATTTTGGGGGTTTTTTTTTAGACCAAAAAGCTGTGATTGCTTTCTTGGGATTACCACTCACCTGGGCGACAGGGGATACACAGCCCCCCGGAATCCCGGATCAGCTCCATCGTGTCCTCATTTACCTTCACCAAACGAATGGGATAAACATTGGGCAAAATCCGACTGTTGAAACCGCAGGCACCGACCTTCCAAAGAGAGAAAAAAAAGAAACCAAACCCCAAACCCTAAAAGGCTGAAGAGAATGGCGGGGGGGGGGGGGGGGGTGGTTGTGGTGTCGCATTCCACTGCCTGGGAATTCCCGATCTCTCCTCCCTTTCTGTTTATCAGGCAAATTCACCCCAAATATAAGATTTTCTTCCCCGTTTTTTCGCACAGGCCACCCTCAATCACCCACTTAGAGGACTCAGAGGAGCCAGCAGAGCTTTCCCTCCTTTCCCGTGCTCCTCGGCGCCCTCTTCCTCCTCACCTTCCCATCCAAGTTGGCGATGCTGCAGTTGCACTCGGTGGCGCCGTAGAATTCTCCGATCTGCTGGATTCGGAAGCGCTTTGTGAAGTCCTCCCATATGGTGGGTCTCAAACCATTGCCCACCGCCAGCCGCACGCGGTGCTGGGTTTCTGACTCTCGCACCGGCTGGTTCAGAAGGTACCTGCAGATTTCCCCGATATACTGAATAATCTGAAGCAGTAAACACAAAAACATCGCTCAGGCTTCAGGTGACCCCTCGCAACGCCCTGGAAAAAGCCGAGCACGAGGCCGCCAGTGTCAGCGTACCCCGCGGAACCAAACACGTCAGGCATTTTCAATAAACTCGGAGGTTTTGCCAAGTTCACGTGGGGAATTTCTCGCCACAAAACAAAACATTGGCGAAGGGAAAGCAGTTATTGCCCTCCGGAACCCAAAGGGAAGAGCACGGGAGGGATCCCCCAGCGGGAATAAGGATATTTGAAGGAGGAAAAAGCCTCGTGCTTGAACGGGTGATGAAAAGACGCGAGGAAAGGCGAGGGGAGCGAGCGGTCAGGCGTGAACTTGACCCAGCAAAATGGAGCAGAGCTCCAATTACCAGCTAAAAATAGTGCCGGTGAGGAAAGGGCGAGACAAACACCCGGGAGGAGAAAGGGCTGCTTAAATTAGAAGGTAACGTAGATGTTTGTCGGCTACAAACTGCCAAGAGAATTCCTCCACAGGGATTCCTAACACGGATAAATCCCGGCAGAGCTTTTCCTGCATCGGTAAGGGACGCCAACGTCTGTTGATCATAGAATCATAGAATCACCTTGGTTGGAAAAGACCTTTAAGATCATCGAGTCCAACCGTTAACCTAGCACTGCCATCCCACCACTAAACCCTGTCCCTCAGCGCCTCATCCATCCTTCTTTTAAAGACCTCAAGGGATGAGGACTCCACCACCTCCCTGGACAGCCCATTCCAGAGCCTGACAGCCCTCTCGGTGTTGCAAAAGCTGGTCTTGACAATTGGTCAGCAGGGTGCCCAGGTGGCCAAGGGGGCCAGCGGCATCCTGGCTTGTATCAGGAGTGGTGTGGCCAGCAGGAGCAGGGCAGGGACCGTGCCCCTGTGCTGGGCACTGGGGGGGCCGCCCCTCGACTGCTGGGGTCAGGGTTGGGCCCCCCCCTCCCCAAGGCCCTGGGGGGGCTGGAGCGTGTCCAGAGAAGGGCAGCGGAGCTGGGGAGGGGTCTGGAGCCCCAGGCTGCTGGGAGCGGCTGGGGGAGCTGGGGGGGTTCAGCCTGGAGCAGAGGGGGCTGAGGGGAGCCCTTCTGGCTGCCTACCAGTGCCTGAGAGGAGGGGGGAGCCGGGGGGGTCGGGCTCTGCTCCCAGGGAAGGGGCGATGGGGGGGGGGGGGGGTGGGGGACGGCTGGGCTGGGGGAGCTGAAAGGGCTTTGCCAACCCAAACCATTCCCTGATTCCATCCATGATTTAACAAAGCAGAAGCAGGAGGAGGAGGATGAAAGACCTTTCCTGAGGTCCCACACGCCCAAAGTGGCACTGGCCATGTAAAGATGCCACAGTGCAAGCACCTCGCTATCCGATAAGGGGCAGGGAATTATCTGGAGATGCTTAATTAAGCAGGGAACCTGGCGCTCTCCAGTTGAGGGCCGAGGACAGCGACCGCAGAGCCCTCACCGTGCATCTGTATTTCGTGCAGTCGTCCCAGAAGCGACTGGCCGAGAACTTTTTCCTGATCACCACGGTGAGGCCATGGATCAGACACTGGCCAACTCCCATGATGTTACCTGGAAAGTGAGGATCACGGGGGGGTAGCTCCGACCGCCCGGGGTCTGTTCGCTCACAAGGACGCGCGAAGGAGCGGGCAGGGGGGAGGCCAAGGCCTCACCGCCGCTGCCGAGGAGGAGGAGGATGCTTACCTGCAGAATGATAGAGTGGGAGGCAGTTGTAGAGGACGTCCTCCGGGCGCATTCTGTAGGCGTAGTAACCGAAGGCGGCGATGCGGTAATACCTGTGGGAAGGCAGCGCGTGCGCTAAGCCCAGCCAGACGGGTAAAAGCTCGGGGTTTTGTGATGCAGAACGTGCCTCAGGAGGGAGGAACCCCCTCCCCA
Organism: Gorsachius magnificus; assembly: GCA_034008185.1. NCBI lineage: Eukaryota > Metazoa > Chordata > Aves > Pelecaniformes > Ardeidae > Gorsachius > Gorsachius magnificus. Next base: position 783,139 of record CM067106.1, on the reverse strand, counting down.
CCTCAGGTCCTCACCTGCTGTGCACCACAATGGCAGCTTTGGGCATTCCCGTCGTCCCTGAAGTGTAGATATAGAAGAGTCGGTCTACAAGAAGGGAAACAGGCGTCGGTCAGATCATCCTCAACCACCCGGGAAAACCCCCACGGGGTTTGGTTTGTGTTTGAGGCTTCGTTCCCGGCGGCTGAGGAATGGCTGCGGAATGGTGACGGCCCAGGGGACAGCGAGTTGTGAAGGCACAAAGGTGGAGTCGCAGCCTGATGGGGAATCTGCTCCTTGTCCATAATGGCAAATCGGGAACTGCGTACCCAAGGGTTTGCGGTGCGCGGAGGAACACGACCCGTAGGCCTTTATGTAAATTGTCCTGGGGCTGGATCAGCGCTCCGGGGCAGATATTAACTCTGAATTAATTGAGAGGAAAGAATCACAGAATGGCCAGGGTTGGAAGGGCCCTCAGGAGCTCACCCAGTGCCACCCCCCCACCCAAGCAGGCTCACCCAGAGCAGGGGGCACAGGACAGCGTCCAGGCGGGGGGTGAAGATCTCCAGAGAAGGAGACTCCACAGCCCCCCTGGGCAGCCTGGGCCAGGGCTCGGGCACCCTCCCAGGCAAGAAGTTCTTCCTCCCGTTCAACTGGAACCTCTTCTGCTTCAGGTTGTGCCCACGGCCCCTTGGCCTGGCGCTGGGCACCCCTGGGAAGAGTCTGGCTGCGTCCCCGTGCCCCCCACCCTGGAGATCTTTGTAGGTGGTGATGAGATCCCCTCTCAGCCTGCTCTGCTCCAGGCTGAACAAGCCCAGCTCCCTCAGCCTTTCCTCCTAGGGGAGATGCCCCAGGCCCCCCATCACCTTGGTTGCCCTCCTCTGGGCTCTCCCCAGTAGCTCCTCCTCCTCCTCCTTGAAGTGGGGAGCCCAGAACTGGGCGCAGAGCTCCAGGTGGGGTCTCCCCAGGGCAGAGCAGAGGGGGAGGAGAACCTCCCTCGCCCTGCTGGCCACGCTCCTCTTGCTGCGCCCCAGGACGCCCTTGGCCTTCTTGGCCACCAGGGCACCCTGCTGGCTCACGGTCAGCCAGATCTCAACCTGCATCTGACACAGGGCAGGAATTGAACCGCGATCAAAAAAACCAACTCTGAAGGGAAAGCCTCTTAGCAGCATCGCTCCCGTATGGGAACCACAGGACTGAAACGGAGCCTCGCGCCTCAGCGGTCCCGGATAAACTTGTTTTAAAGCACAAAATGCGGAGTGGAGGCGAGTTAGTACCTTCCTCTCCCTCTCCTGAATCCCAACCCCACCACTGCTCGTCCTCGCCACAGGCGTATTCTGAGGAAAGATTGGAATTCCAGACCGCGGGGGCTGTGAAATGCTACAGGAGGATCAGAGGGAGCGACCGGAGGAGGGGGCAGGCGGCTGCTTTGCCCCCACCCACACATTCCGGCAGCTGCTCTCCTGCAACGGAAGAGCTGTCGTCGGGAAGGCGCCCACCGCCCTCCTTCAGGTACCGGATACACGACGACGTAAAGCTGGGGAGCCTCAGGCGATGAGAAACTTAACCCAGAATACCCTGGAACCGGCATCTGGTTTTATTTTTACCCTCGTTCTCCTATTTGCGAGCCCAACCCGGGGTGATTTAATCCCTCCACCTCACCCAGTTCTCCCATTTTGCTGTCACCAAGCCCAGCTCTCGCGCACATCGCACTGAGGAATAAAAATCGGTGGCAAAATTACCGTCCAAGCCTTTGACTGGAACCTGAGCCGGGGGTGATTTCGATGCCGCGCTCAGAAGAGGATCGAGGTGCCTGGTCTCCGCAGGAACCACGTCGGGGTTATAATCGCCGGAGCAGAACTTTGCCATGTTCTTCCCCAACATCCCGTTCACTTCCGATATCGCTGCAGGACAAAGCCAATCGCTTTTGCGTTGCTCTAAGCAGCGGCGCAAATCATCTCCGCCACGCCCTATCGTGCCCCAAAACCACGCAGGAAGAACCTGAAAATACTGAGGTTGCACCCATCCGGATGATGCCCAGGCCCAGGAAAAACCCAAACAAAAAAGCGATGCAAAAGCACCTCTCCCCCTGGCCCACCCCATCCCGATCCTCAAACGATCCAGAAGGGATTTGGGGAGATGATTCAGGGTAATAAAGCACCAGATCCAGCAATAAGCATCGGCACAGGGTTCAGCAGAGAAGCAGGGATGTGTTTAAAACCAGCATCCCCTGACAAAGCTATCGTGGGGCAGAGAGCGCGGCATCAGGCAGAGAGTATGAACACAGCAAAGAGGGAAAAAAAAAATATGCGGGGTGGCCGGAATGGCCACGCCGGGCGGCTGGAATCGCCGCTTCTCGATGAAGCACGAGACTCCCAAAGCAGCGCTTCCAGATCCGGCAAAAAAAGAGCACATCAGCGAGCTCAGTTTGGGCACCACGAAATCAGGAGGGTGGCAGAGGCAGATGAAACTGAGCTCCCGAAGGCTCTCCTCAAAAAAAAAGAAAACAAAAAAAAAAACAAAAACAAAACAAACCACCCCCCACAAAAAACACCCTCCGACACCAGGCTGAGCGCCTCTGCCTTTTGGCATCAGGAGATTTAGCGTCTCCCCCGGCGTTAACACGGCCCGCTGCCTCTTTGGTTTGGGTTTACTCCAGCCGTGACCAAGCGAAGGGTTTGCGAGCGGCCCGTGAGGCGCAGGAAGGCCCCGAGCGACTCACCCGACGCCAGCTCCCCTCCGAAGATGACGGCTTTCGCGCCCGAGGTGGTCACGCAGTAAACCAGGGAATCCAACCGCAAATTGAAGTTGATCAGAGCCGCCTCGATGCCGATTTTCGCCATCCCCAGCCAGAGGCCGACGAACTCGGGGCGGCTCTCCATGAAGATGGCGATGACGTCCCCCAGGCGGAAGCCTTGCTGGTGGAAGTAGTTGGCCACGGCGTTGGAGAACTCATCCAGCCTCCTGAAGGTCCACTGCTCCCCCGTCGCCTCGTAAATCAGCGCCACTTTGTCGGGGTGCCGACGGACCACGGCCTGGAACATCTTGGGGACGGTGCTTTTGGCTTTTTGATGCTTTCGCAACTTGTACTTGACTCGTAACAGCACCGAGAGGCCGCTGCGGCAAAGAAAGAAGGCGACAACTTAACGTGCAACGCAATTTCCAAAGCAGAAGGGACGTGGGGAGGATGGGCGAGCGTCCCGCTGGCATCCCCGCCCTGTCCGCGGGCGGCCGAAGCGTTACCCTGAAACTGGAACTTGGAATCGCCGCTGCTCTGCGGGAAATGACGGCTATATTAATGTTATGGTGAATAAACAGCATACAGCTGCTGCGCCGGTACTTCCCAAGCACTCCCCTACCCCTGCCATCCCACCCCCAAACCCCGGCCCTCAGCACCGCCTCTGCCCGGCTGTTAAATCCCCCCCGGGCTGGGGACTCGCCCCCTTCCCTGGGCAGCCCCTTCCAGCCCCTGACAGCCCTTTGGGGAAGGAATTGTTCCCCAGGGCCAACCTCCCCCTGCCCTGGCACAACTGGAGGCCCTTGCCCCTCGTCCCATCGCCCCTTCCCGGGAGCAGAGCCCGACCCCCCCCGCCCTTCTCACCCCCCCCCAGGCGGCGGGCGGCCCAACCCTGACCCCAGCAGTCGAGGGGCAGCCCCCCCAGTGCCCAGCACAGGGGCACGGTCCCTTCCCACGCTCTAAAACGTAGGGAATCCATCTCCACGCCAACACCAATTCGAGCGAGTCCGCAGGAAATATTAAAGAGGGTAAATCACATCTTTTAACGCCGTCTTCCGCCATCCCCGAAAGAACTTTGCGCCCGTTGCCTTTACCCAGCAGGAAGCGAACATCCTTCCCGTGGGAAGCGCCTTTCTTCGCAGCTTTTCTCTGCTCCTTCACACCACCGCACCCCTCGGGATCCGAAAGGGTTTGAAATCCCGAGGCATCCCGACCCTTCGGTAACAACGCACGGCCTCGGCTTCGAGAAAACACCGCTCAAGGCTTCCCCCTGTCACCCAACCTTGTGGATTGTAATACTAATTAATGAATAACGACTCTTGGCTGGCAACCTCCTTTCAAAGACATGACCTGTGCCTTATCAGGAAAGGAATTGCTGCCTCCAGGGATATCTGATACCACCAGGAGCAACCATGAAACAAAAGGACGAGCCGACTGCTCCACCGGGCTCTTTTTTTTTTTTTTTTTTTTTGTCTTCTGCAATTTCCATAATTAATTTCAATCTCCAAAGCTCTAAATTAAACCTCGCCGCGATTCAAGCTTGGCGGTGGAAGTCGTCGTCTGAAGTTCGACCGCCTGCCGTCGTCCGGGAGGAAAGCGCCCTTCGGGGCACGGCGGCTTTGGCTACGAGTTATAAATTTGGTAGGAAAATGAGTTTATTAAATTTTGGTAACACCGCCACCGAGACGAGGGTGATGGCTCGGGGTAAGCGCCACGGCTCCCGTTTGCTTCCTGGAGGTGTAGGAAGACGGAGGTGGTATTTTTCCACCATTAAAATAGGAAAGGGTTGCGCAAGAAGGGTTTGGAAGAATCCCCAAACACTCAAAAGGTCGGTTAATATCAGCGCTCCCAAATTCCCGCAGCTCCCGGGACGGAACGTCGAGAGCAGGAGCTTGGCTGGGGGGGGGCAGAGGGGGGGGGGGAGGCAGGGTGCATTTCAGACCCAAGCCCTTGGCAATGGTCGGGCTGAGCTGGGCTTTCGCCGTGACCTTACGCCGGGGCTGTGCCAAAGGCAGAACAGAGGAGCCTTTTCACCGCTGAGCTGCGCTTTCCAGATACTTAAAGGGCTTTATTCTGCCCGGTTTATTTTCCATCATTATTCCCAGCTTGCCGGGCAATCGGGAGGAAGCAGCTCTTCAAAGCGCGGTGGCAGCCGCAGCGAAGCTGGCAAGGGCAGGAGCCCTAAATCCTTGGGAATAAAAGACAAATCCTCACGGAGGCCTAAAAACCGCGGAACTAAATGCGACAGCGGCGACGGGTTCCCGGGAGATGGGGAAGGAGCCGGAGGCTTCGCCGCTCCCCCAGGCCGCTGGGTTTGGGGGGGTTTTTTTTATAGAGGGGATCTCCCTTCCCAGAGTTAAAATTAGGGATTTTGGGGGGTTAAAGCTGGGTGTCAAGGGGGCCCCCCCCCCCCCCCCCCCCCCCCCCCCCCCCACCCCCATCCCCCCCTCACCCCCCCGCCCCCCCGTGGGGCGGCCCAGGGCCCCCACCGGCGCCCCTTACAAGAGATCCCGCGGAGCCGTCCTGCAGACCAGCCGCAGCAGCCGCCATCCGCCGCTGCCCAGGCAGACGCCGAGCGAGGCGGCCAAGCTCCAGGACCAGGGAGCGCCGAAGAACCGCAGCAGCCCCAGGGAGCCCAGCGAGGCGGCGCAGACCCCCGCCAGGTGCATGCTGAGGAGGGAAGGGGCGGGGGGGGGGGGGGGGCGGGCTGCGGGGGGCCGGGGCTCCCCCCCGGACCCCCCCGGCCCGGCCCCGTTACCTCAGCGGCACCGCTGCCCCCGCGCCCGCTCCCGCCTCAGCCGCCGCCTCAGGCTCAGCCCCGCCCCAGACGCGACCGCCCCCTCACGGAGGTGGGGGGGCGGGACAACGCGAAACGCCAAATCCTATTGGCTGAGCGCGCGGCTGCCGGCCTGGGATTGGGCGAGGCGGAGAGGCGTGGGGAACGCCCGCGAGGCGTCATTACGTCGCCGCGGAGGGGCGGGGCGGGGCGGGGTTCGGCTCGGCTCGGCTCGGCTCGGCTCGGCTCGGCTCGGCTCGGCTCCCTCCCGCCCCCCGGAGCCGGTGCCGGTGGAACCGGGGTTTAACGGGCGCCTTAGGGAACGGTCCCTCGTGTCCGCACCGGCACCACGTGGGGTTCCGCGGCCCGGGCCCCGCACGCTCGGGACCGGCGCTGCCCGGGTTCCCACGGCCCGGGAACACGCACACGCGTGGCCTCACGGTCCCACACCGGATCGGCTCTGCCCGGGATCGGCGCTGCCCACCCGGGACCCCCCACGGCCCCGGGACCCCCCACGGCCCCGAGATCGACACACCGGTGTTCCTACAGCCCGGGACACTTCCCCCCCGGGCCCCCCACGGCCCCGGGGACCCCCCACGGCCCCGGGATCGACACACCGGTGTTCCTACAGCCCGCCCGGGGCCGGCGCCCAGCCCACGGCCCGGGACACTCCCTGCACCCCGGGAACCCCACGGCCCCAGGAACCCCACGGCCCCGGGCCCAGCACTGCCCAAGTCCTGCACACCCGGGCCCCCCCACGGCCCCGGGCCCCCCCACGGCCCCAGGACCGACACACCGGGGTTCCTACACCCGGGACACTCCCCGGGGCCCCACGGCCCGGGACCGACACACCGGGGTTCCCCCCCCGGGGCCCCGGGACCCCCGCCGGACCCCACGGCCCCGGGCCCGACGCTGCCCAGGTCCTGCACACCCGGGACCCCCATGGCCCCGGCGCTGCCCACGTTCCCACACTCCCCCCCCCCCCCCCCCCCCCGGGAGCCCCCGGTCCCGGCAGCCCCATTACCGGCACCGCCCCCAGGCGCTGACCTCCCCGTTGAAGCCGATTACCGGAGGCTCCGGGGAATCCGTCAGCATTAAGAGCCGGTGGCGGGGTCGGGGAGCACCCGGGGGGGGGGGCTCCGCACCCCTTCCCACCGCCGCAGCACCTCACCGGGGGTGCATCCCGGAGCGCTCGGCTTCATCCACCCATGGCCGCCCTCTTCACCGGGAAGGCCTTGATGGCCAACCGGGAACGGGACGAGGTGGAGACGGAGCGGGAGCTGAGCTTGGCGCTGGAGAACAAGGTGCTGCTGCTTTATTTTGGGTCCGGGCAGTGCCCGCGGTGCCGGCAGTTCTCTCCGCTCCTCAAGGAATTTTTCCTGCGGTTGACCGATGAGTTTTACGTGGAACGAGCTTCCCAGCTGGTGCTGGTGTACGTATCCCGGGACGAGACGGAGGAGCAGCAGAGCGCTTTCCTGAGGACCATGCCCAAGCGCTGGTTGGCCATACCTTTCGGGGACGCCTTCAAAAGGTACCTGCGGGGCGAAAGAGCCAGGCAAACGGCTTCTTCCGCCCGGCCCTCGCTGCTTTTACAAATATTTAGTCTTTTTCCAGATGTTTTCCCTCATATTCAGCCCCCCTGGAGCAGTCGGGTGGTGTCTTAATGGAAAAAAAAAAAAAACCCAAAAAATACAAATTAAAGCTGTTTGGCTGCGCCTATTTATAAAGCAAAAATATTTCCTCTTCCCCCACGTCGCTTTTTGCTGATATCTTTGTATTCCGATTTTACAAGGCGCTATTTATAGCTCCCACGGACGCGTCAGCCGGCCCTCCGGGCAGAACACGCAGCGCCAAAGCCGGATGCGGCCGGGGGGATTGGAAGCGCTCACGTATTTGCTGTGAGCTCATTAGCGACAGAATGAGTTGCAATTAATACCGGGAATGATTTCCCAACTCCTTTTGAGCTGGAGCACGGTCGAATTCCCAGCGTCCGGCTGCTGTTTAACCGCCGCTGGGCGTAAAACGCGGCCCAGCAGCCATCCCCCACCTCCTGCACCCCAGGGAGCTGACGCCCAAATCCTCGTCCCCTTTCACCGGCCCCACGTGGGGCTCTTTAATTACCAGTGATGGACAAACGAGCGGGTTACGAGCAGCAAACGGGCTCTGGGTACCTCTGCGCCAGGACAGCCGCGGGGATCCCACTGGATAGTGAGGATGAGGAGGGGGTGAGGATGAGGAGTGCAGTGAGGATGAGGAGCAGTGAGGATGTGGAGGGGTGATGAGGAGTGAGGAGAGGATGAGGAGCAGTGAGGATGAGGAGGGGTGAGGATGAGGAGCGGGTGAGGATGAGGAGAGGATAGAGGGAGGAGCGGGTGAGGATGCGGAGGGGGCGAGGATGAGGAGCAGGAGAGGACGAGGAGCGTTGAGGCTGAGGAACGGGTGGGGAGGGGTGAGGAGGAGGGGAGGCGAGGAGCGGTGAGGATGAGGAGGGGGCGAGGACGAGGAGCGGGTGAGGATGAGGAGGGGGTGAGGATGAGGAGGGGGTGAGGATGAGGAGGGGGTGAGGATGAGGAGGGGGCGAGGACAAGGAGCGGGTGAGGATGAGGAGCAGTGAGGACGAGGAGGGGGCGAGGACGAGGAGGGGGCGAGGACGAGGAGGGGGCGAGGACGAGGAGCGGGTGAGGATGAGGAGCAGTGAAGATGAGGAGCAGTGAAGATGAGGAGCGGGTGAGGATGAGGAGCAGTGAAGATGAGGAGCAGTGAGGATGAGGAGCGGTGAGGATGAGGAGCGGGTGAGGATGAGGAGCAGGCAAGGACCGCTCCACCCTCCCCATGTGAGGTTTCTCCCCCCCACCCCCCCTCTGCCTGGCAGGGAGCTGGAGCTGCGCTTTGCCGTGGCCGAGGTGCCGGCGGTGGTGGTGCTGAAGCCCAACGGCGACGTCATCGTTGGAAACGCCGTGGAAGAGATCCGGCGCCTGGGCCCCGCTTGCTTCCGAAACTGGCAGGAGGCTGCCGAGCTGGTGGACAGAAATTTTCTCCTGGCGGAGGATTTCGATGATTGGGCCAGGAGAAGCATCACCGACCCCATCCGCCGCCTCAAGTACAAGGTGGACAAGACGCTGGAGGCGAAGAACAAGGGAAAAAAACGGAGAGAGGAAGGCGAGGAATCTTCTTAGGGGCTCAAAGAGGTTGCGGCTGCGCGGGCTGACTTGGCCGGGGCCGTTCCTCGGGTCGCTGCCCTTCCCCAACGTCTCCTGCGTTGTGGAATTCCATTAAAATCACGTTCCTTTTCTAAAAAATTAATTGTTTGAAGGCAAAGGCGCTCTACCCCCAGCCTTTCGTACGCGGAAAATCGGTCAGCAGCACAAGGACGTTGCGCCCCCGACGGCATCGCGTTTCCTTTCCCCCTCTCCGGCGCAGCAGAAATCTCGCGGTTACGTCTTTCTCGTTTCTTTACCAAAAAAAGTGAGGGGGGAAAAGTAACTGGGAGAGACTGGCATCCAGCGAACAACCCGCAAAACAGTTTGAAAAAATGGGAATTGGGGTTAAAAAAACCCTGCCCACAGCATCGCGGGAGTGCTGCGATGGGCGTACGGAGAAACCGCGGCCAACGACAACAGGGACAGAACCCCCCCAGCCCCCCCAGCCGCTCCCCAGCAGCCTGGGGCTCCAGACCCCTCCCCAGCTCCGCTGCCCTTCTCTGGACACGCTCCAGCCCCCCCAGGGCCTTCGGGGAGGGGGGGGCCCAACCCTGACCCCAGCAGTCGAGGGGCGGCCCCCCCAGTGCCCAGCACAGGGGCACGGTCCCTGCCCTGCTCCTGCTGGCCACACCACTCCTGATACAAGCCAGGATGCCGCTGGCCCCCTTGGCCACCTGGGCACCCTGCTGGCTCCTCTTCAGCCGCCTGGCGACCAACCCCCCCAGCTCCTTTCCCGCCGGGCAGCTTTCCAGCCCCTCGTCCCCACGCCTGGAGCCTTCCTGGGGTTGTGGTGACCCCAGGGCAGGACCCGGCCCTTGGCCTTGGTCAACCTCACCCAGTTGGGCTGGGCCCAGGGATCCACCCCAGCCTGGCCAGGTCCCCTGGATCCAGCCTGGCCAGGTCCCATGGATCCAGCCTGGCCAGGTCCCGGCCAGCCCGGCCAGGTCCCATGGATCCACCCTGGCCGGGTCCCTCAGCAGAGCCCCCCTCCCCTCCAGCAGACCAACCTCCCACCCAGCTTGGTGTCATCTCCAAAATGGCTGAGGGGCACCCTCGATGCCCCCATCCAGATCAGGGATAAAGACATTCAACAGAACTGGGTCCAGAACTGAGCCCTGGGGGCCACCGCTTGTGCCCGGCCCCCAACTGGATTGACCTCTGTTGACCACCACTCTCTGGGCTTGGCCATCGAGACAGTTTTTTGCCCAGTGTTTACCCAGGCCACATCCAGCAGTCGTTTTGCTGGTGTTTAAAGAAGAAATAAGAAATTGGGAACCTGGAGCTGTGGGAGGGAGGCCAAGGTCAATGATTTCCCCGCCAGTTGGGTGCTGCGTCTTGTCCCCATGGAACTTGGGTGTCAGTCGAGGGACACCTCCACCTACATTTATGAGAATTTGGGATTAAAATGTTGACTTGTACCAGCCCAACCCATTTATTTTTATCTTTTTTTTTTTTCTTTTTTTTTCACCCCACCATATTTTCCTCTGTCCAAACCCAACTCTTGGCTATTGCGCAGCCGGGGAAGGGACACTGAGCCATAGCGACAAGCCAAGGTGCTGCTGCCCTAAGGTCATCCCCACAGCAAGAAGAGGCAAATAATTAGTTTGGGGATGCAGCCCCGGGGATGGTTGGGCCTTGGGGGCTGCCAGCGCCCATGGCCGGCTCATGGGCAGCTTTTCGTCCCCCAGCAGCCCCAGGTCCCTCTGGGCAGGGCTGCTCTCCACCCCCTCACCCCCCAGCCCGTACGGATCCCAGGGGCTGCCCCGACCCAGGGACAGGACCTTGCCCTTGGCCTTGTTGACCCTCATGAGGTTCCCATGGCCCCCCCTCTCCAGCCTGGCCAGGTCCCTCTGGATGCCATCCCGTCCCTCCGCTGTGTCCACTGCCAGAGCCTCTCCCGTCCGCCGCAATCGAACGTACGGACGCGCGTGGAATCGCAAAGGCGCTTCCCAAGTCTCAGGCAGCGCAGAGTTAATGAAGGCTGGGCAGGAGGCTGGGAATCCAGGCATTTCCCAACTCCCAAAAGGAATGTGGAAAATCCAGCAGCCCTGACACCTGCCTGAGGTTGCAGACTCATCCCACGCAGGCTGCACCCGGCGTCGCTCCCCGCGGCACGGGGCAGCACAGAGAACCGGGAGCCCGACTGCACCGGGACGCCGGCAGCAGCTCGATTTTCTGGTTTCGCCAGCAAACACCGAGACGCCGCCGTGCTTTGGAGTAAATCGAGAACTTCCCAGTGCGAGGCGATGGCTTTTTCCTCGTCCTTGTTTTATCTGCGGGAGGAGAACGGGAGCGATGGGGAACGTTCTCCGCAGCTCACCTAACCCGGCGCTTTTACTTGCGGATGTCGTGGTAAATATGAGAGGCCGGCATGAGAGTGCAGCGCGGTTGGATATGGATATTCGGAGCTTGGTTTTGATATCCAAGCCTTGCTGAGAATAAACTGGGGTTTCCATTTGCTGGAAGGGGCGCCAAGAAGCTTGATGATGAAAACAGGCCTCCGTCATTCCTCGGGAAACGGGGATTGCGGCTCTGCTGAGTTGGAAAATCAACGCTGAGAGCGTGAGAATTCATCCCGGACCTTCTGCCTTTCTCCCAGCGTCCTGCCCTGCGTCTCCAGTTGCTTTTCCAAAATGCTGCTTCTTCTCCTTTCAATGAGGGGGAGCCGCACGCGCACCCCACGGGACCTTGGAGCCACGCACCCGAAAACGTAGCCGGGGAATCAAAGACCCACCCCACTGGATTCGGGAAGGCGCTGCACCTTGCCATGAGCGGGCCGGGAGCCCAGGACAGCGCCGGTCGCGCTGGGATGGGCGGCGGATCGCCAGGCGGATGCTTCCCACCCGGCTGCGAGCCCGATGTCGGCTGCTGGGCTTCGATCCAGCGCCCAGCCCCTGGGGACCGCGCCAGCCCCACGACCGGTGAGGTGCTCCGCGTCACCAAACACCTGAGGAACATCGCCGGGGAATTTCGGACCTTCCGCGAGCTCTTCCGAACAGGTAACCGGTTTCCAATCCACCTTTTTGCTCATGAACCGAGTGGATTTGTATTGGGGTTGCGTGGTGAAGGTTTTGGTAGCCAGGGGGCTACGGGGGTGGCTTCTGGGAGAAGCTGCCCGAAGTTTTCCCCATGCCCGCCGTTGGCCAAGGCCAAGCCCATCGGTGCCAGCGGAAGCGCCTCTGGGATAACGTATTTAAGGAGGGACAAAACCGGCTGCGGCTCGGTAGCCGGAGAGAGAAGAGAAGGGAGAGGATGGGAGAGGAGCAGCCCTGCAGGCACCAAGGGCAGGGAGGAAGAGGAAGAGCTCCAGGTGCCGGAGCGCAGATTCCCCTGCAGCCCCCCAACCGGGGGGGGCCCACGGGGGAGCAGATCCCCCCCTGCAGCCCATGGGGGACCCACGGGGGAACAGATCCCCCCCTGCAACCCATGGGGGGGCCCACGGGGGAGCAGATCCCCCCCTGCAGCCTGGGGAGGACTCCAAACCGGAGCAGGGGGGGCCCGAAGGAAGGAGGCTGTGACCCCGTGGGAAGCCTGCGCCGGATCAGGGTCCTGGCAAGACTTTGGGGACCCGTGGGGGAGGAGCCCACTCCAAGGCAGGTTTGGTGGCCAGGCTGGGGACCCCACGGGGACCCACACTGGAGCCGTTGGCTCCCGAGGGGCTGCACCCCCTGGGAGGGAGGGACCCACGCTGGAGCAGCTCCCGGAGGACTGTCTGCTGTGGGGGGACCCCAGGCTGGAGCAGGGGAAGAGGAGGAGGAGGAAGAAGCGGCAGGGGCAGCGTGGGTGAACGGACCCCAACCCCCATCCCCGTCCCCCTGCGCCACTGGGGGGGAGGAGGGAGAGAAACTGGGGGTGAAGTTGAGCCTGGGAAGAAGGGAGGGGTTTTACAGTTCAGCAATTGGCAATAAATTAAATTAATTCCATCAAGCTGGGCCTGTTTTGCCTGTGACGGTAACTGGGGAACGATCCCTCCCTGTCCTCATCCCCACCCAGGAGCCTCTGGATCTTCTCCCCTCTGCCCGGTTAAAGAGGGGAGCGATGGAGCGGCTCTGGGTGGGCACCAGCACCCAGTCAGGCTCAAACCACCCCAAGATTATGTTCCGCAAGAGCCGCCCTGTCTCATCCTTGCCGCGTTATTTATTGAAAACAATGAATTTTCAATGACAATTTTGAGCGGCTGCTCGCTCGGGCGGGTATTTAATTACGCACGCGTCTTCCCCTGGAATGAATTGCAGCAACAGGTAAAATATCGGAGCGGAGGTTTCCCCCAAGAGCGATGCAAAACCACTTCAAGTGCCGTTGACAGCACCAGCAGTGACTCAAGAGGGAGTCAAACCGGCTCGGAGAAAGGGTGCCTGAGTCAACCCCACTGAGAAAACCAGGATTCCTCACTGGGAAGGAGCCCAGGTGCCATGGATCGAAGCTTGAGCCTGGTGGTGGGATCCCAAGGACATGCCTGGGCCCGGCAGCATCCTCTGGCGGAAGCACCGTGCCTTCCTGCCCACCGCTTTCCCCCTCGTTCCCTAATTTTTCCCGGGATAGCCTCGCAGGGCGCTCTCTGGGCTGGAGCCCAAGCGAATAAACCTAAACGAAGGATTAAGGAAACAGGCTCAGTGCTGCTCGAAAACCTTGCACGGCATGGCAGCGTCAACAAAATCCCTTCAGCCGCTGGTGGGCCGGACTGGGCGATCGCCCCAGGTCCCTTCCAACCCCTGCCATGCCGGGATTCTGGGATTCTGCGGGAAGTGCCGCCCTCTCCACCAAGGCACCCGGGGTTCCCTGCGATCCCCTGCCTGACGAACCCAGCGGCTTTCCATGATGGGGTGACAACCACAGTGGACAAGGGAAAACCAACGGACGTCATCTCTCTGGGCTTCGGACACGGTCGTCGTCCCCCCAACATCCTTCTCTCTACATTGGAGAGCTGTGGATTGGATGGGTGGACTGTTGGGTGGATAAGGGATTGGCTGGATGGTCGCATCCAGAGGGCAGTGGTCAACGGCTCGATGTCCGGATGGAGACCGGTGACGAGTGGTGTCCCTCAGGGGTCCCTACTGGGACCGGCGCTGTTTAATGTCATCATCAATGACATAGACAGCGAGGTCGAGCGCACCCTGAGCAAGGCTGCAGGTGACCCCAAGCTGGGTGGTGCGGTTGATACGCCAGAAGGACGGGATGGCATCCAGAGGGACCTGGCCAAGCTGGAGAGGGGGGGTGATGGGAACCTCAAGGGGCCTGTCCCTGGGCAGGGCAGCCCCCGACGGGGGCTGGGGGGTGAGGGGGTGGAGAGCAGCCCTGCCCAGAGGGACCTGGGGTGCTGGGGGACGAAAAGCTGCCCATGAGCCGGCCATGGGCGCTGGCAGCCCCCAAGGCCCAACCCTACCCGGTGGGAATCACTGGAAGGGGTTGCCCAGGGCGGTGGTGGAGGCCCCATCCCTGGGAACATCCAAGGCCAGGTTGGCCGGGGCTGTGGGCAACCTGCTCTGGTTCAAGGTGTCCCTGCTCCTGCAGGGGCGTGGGGCTGGGTGACCTCTCGGGGTCCCTTCCACCCCAACCCATTCCGTGATTCTATGATCCCAGTCTCCCCACCCACAGCTCCAAGCCGTAGCTCTAGGTCACGGTGACCGCCTCACCCCAGGAGCGCCGAACAAGTTGGGTTGGCCACGCTTCTCGAGGGAACTCGTAACCGCGGTGGCGCCCTCAGCTTCGCAAGATGTTTGCTCTGAACACGCCCCAAACCACGCCGGGGCTGCACGTGCCTGGGCCGGGCTCCTGCGCCGAGCGTCTTTCCGAGTGCCCGGCTTCAGGACGCATGTTTTCCCCTTGGATGTCAGCGTTTGGATGCAAAGGCACGAGGATATGCAACGCATGGTCTCGTGGAGTAGGAGCCAGGCAAAAGTCAGCGTGGAGCCTCCTTGAGGGTCCTGGCCCTGGGCACTCAGGACCGGTGGGGCGGTTGGGCTTGATGATGATCTTAAAGGTCTTTTCCAACTGAAACAACTCCATGATTCAATGATTGGGTGATTTCCACGTCCTGCCCATCACCGCATGGGGGGTTTTTTTGCTTGCTTCGGTCTTCAGGGTTTGGTATTTGCCATCTCGCACAGAACGGGAGTGTTTAGGAACAGCCGGGCTCCTGTGCCGTTGGGCTTATCCTGGGAGATAAGAGGGGATAAGAGTTTATGCATGCAAAAAAACATTGTCATTTTTCCCCTTCTTAATTTTAGGAGAAGTTATTTCAGCTTCTGTTGAAGCCAAACTGCCAGAGCTACTGGATGCCATCTCCTCCTTCCTGACCACGTACCCTGCGTTGGCTGGGGACGCCATCCAGCCGGCCGTAGCAACCCTTATCACCAGTATCAACGGTAAATCCGTAACCTCCAAGCTCTGTAGAGGCGGCGGTGGAAACCTTTCACAGCGGGCTCAGCCCTGACACCCGGGGGGTGTCCATATGCCTGGACGGCGCCTATAGCTGCCCAAGTCAGTGATCGTGAAGGCGAATTCGTCTCTGGATCCCCCCGTTAGGGCAGATGGTGCTTTTCTAAAGGCGTGAAAGGGCGAGGAAGGCTCCGGCGTGAGAGCCTTTCCATGGAGGGTGGCGCTTGCCCTGGCAAACTGCTCCTCTCTGGCTCCTTTCCCACCAACAAAGACGCCGCACGTTTGGGTGGTGAAGCCCAAAACCGGGAACACGAGGCCCTGGGGGAGCTGCTCCAGGCTCGGTTGTGCCTGTGGGAGAGAGCAGGTGTCTCTCGGTGCTGAATCCTGGTTTTTTTTAGAATTTTTATTTTAGGATTTTTTTAGGATTAGGCTGCCCCACTGAACGGTTGCGATCGCTCACTGACGCAGCCCTTGGGGGTCTGCAGGCGCCGCGTGCAAATTAAGAACCCGTTACCGGGCTCTGGGAGGTGAGGGCAGCGCCCTCCGCCGCGCTGGCCTTGGTTTGGTGGTTTGAATGCGAACCCTTAACGCTCTTTCTCTCCCGGTTTCGCACGTGTCCATCGTAGGAGTTCAGGTATCTGGTGGAAAATCCTCACCTGAGAACCAGTCTCTGCCTCCTCAGAGGAGAAGCAGGGGGGTTCCCGGGCTTTGTTTTGGGGGGCGGATGAGCTTCAGGAGGAAGAACCCAACGTCCTGTCCCAATATTGTGCATGAGCGGAGCCAGAGCTTCAGACTCTCAGCAGGGAGCCGGAGGGAAGGGAAGTGCAGGAACTGCGGCGCCACTTTCACACCGATCCTTCCCTCCCCTCTGCCTTCATAGAATCATAGAATCATGGAATGATTTGGGGTGGAAGGGACCCCTAGAGGTCACCCAGCCCCACCCCCCTGCAGGAGCAGGGGGCGATCGCCGCCAGCGATGGATTTTGCCATAGCTCATTGACAACCTACCAAAATCAAGGCCTGTTGTTACTTAAGAAAGAAACCCTCAAAAAAAAAAAAAAAAAAAAAAGTCGATTTTTGGGTTGGCTGAGCAGAAGCGGGGCTGTGATTTCTGAGAAGGCTCCGTGACCCCCCCCCCACGGCGTGGAGAGCGGAGGAACGGCGGCTCCTGCCCGCGACGCTCACCCTTTCCCATTTTCCATCCCCGTTTTGGACGCGCCGGCCATTTCCCCTTCGCCGCTGGCAGCTCCTCGACGCTTCGCTCAGCACCTTTGGAAGCGCGGGCGTTAATTAGGAAGTGGTGGGCGCTTCTCCAGGTAATGAAGAACCCCGGGGCCACCGCCATGGCTGCGAACAGCGAAGCCGGGGAGGCTGGGGAACGGTCCCTTCTCCGCTATTTACCACGAGTTATGCAAATGGCATCAAACCGCTGCACGCCGCGCGCCGCTTCCTCTCGCGGAAGTGCAGCTACAGCAAGATTCGGCTCCGGCGGCCCTGCTCGCCGCCGGGCCCTTCTGCCCGTTATTTCAGGGGAACGGCATCGGCGTCTTCGCGCGCAACGATCATGGGCCGCTGGCTGATTTCTTTGCCTCGGGTCTGAGCCCCGGGGTGGGGGGGATTTGCGTTTCGCTTCGTTCGGCTGCGGGATCAGCGCCAGGTAATTTGGGATTCGGCCACTTCCAGCCCAAAGCACCGAGGATTCAGCCATGGGAGACCCAGAAGTGAGCGGTACGTCCATGGCGTTTGAAACAACCGTTGGCGCTCTTTGTTGCGGTAGGTTTTTGGGGGAGGGGGGGGGCATGATGCGGCGCATGACGCGGATCAGCCGGGGAGCCACCTAGGGCTAAAAACCAGCCCCTAAGCTCCTCTACCTGGGATTTCCATGAGGATCCCAGCTCTTCCATTCCCTAAAGTCCCCGATGGACAGGATGAGGCGATGGGCTCGTACCCAACGTTGCCGTAGGTAAGAGGAAAGGGTGCGAGCCCCTTCCTCCGCAGGCAGAAGGCGCAGTGTTTTCCCCTGAGGGACGGGAACTACGTAACGCCGGCGCTTGGGTGGCATCGGCTCAGGTCCCTCTGCCAAAAACTCTGCCCCGAGTCCTCGTTCCCGAAGGCGACAGCCTTAATTACGGCAGTAATCAGGCCGGAGCGGAGTAACGTGCACCAAGCGAGCACCGAAGGGGTCTCCGTACCACCCAAAAGCATGAACCCTCCCCCTGCCAGAGCCCCCACGTCACCAAGGGGCTTCAGAGAGGGGGGACAAAAATTAATCTGAGGGTCTGTGTGATCAAGGGGACACAGATGACGCATCCTTCCCCCGCGTCGTCATCCTCGGAGCTAGAAAAATTATTCCAGCTCGCCTTCCAGCGGCCGGGCCTCGTCACCACCATGAAAACCAAAAACCCCTCGGTGGGGTTTCTATAGCTTGGGATCACCCCCAGGGATGGGTAAAGGACAGCTTGGTGTCCCTGAGAAGCTGAGGAAGCCAAGTTTGTTTGGGAACCGTAGCGCCCGGCTCATTTTCTGCCCCCCAAAGCTCTTCCATGCCCTCGGCAGCGCCCGCACGCCCCCGCGTCCCAGCCGACGTGCTTGCTGCCCAGCGTTGCGCGCCGTGCTGGGGGCGAGCCTGTTTCCGCTCCTTCCCCTTTCCGTGGACCCGGAGCTCGCAGAGCTCCTCTCTCCCCGGCGTTGGGGCTTGCGCCCCCCGCCCTTTTCCCCCTTTTTGGGGCAGAGGCTTCCACCCCCCCGGTGATGGGGGCAGCTGCTGCCGCGTTTGCAGAAGTTCAGCCCCGCGCTGCCGTGGAGGCAAAACCATTTCTGAGGCCGCTTGAAGGCTCCGTTAACAACCGGCCGCCTCGTGACTTGGCCAAAAATCTGGCTCTTGTCAAGAGTTTTAGGAGAGGCGATGCCACAAGTCTGGTCATTTTAATGATGAGAGGGGGTGACCTTGGCACTTGAAGTGGTTTTGCATCGCTCTTGGGGGAAACCTCCGCTCCGATATTTTACCTGTTGCTGCAATTCATTCCAGGGGAAGACGCGTGCGTAATTAAATACCCGCCCGAGCGAGCAGCCGCTCAAAATTGTCATTGAAAATTCATTGTTTTCAATAAATAACGTGGCAAGGATGAGACAGGGCGGCTCTTGCGGAACATAATCTTGGGGTGGTTTGAGCCTGACTGGGTGCTGGTGCCCACCCAGAGCCGCTCCATCGCTCCCCTCTTTAACCGGGCAGAGGGGAGAAGATCCAGAGGCTCCTGGGTGGGGATGAGGACAGGGAGGGATCATTCCCCAGTTACCGTCACAGGCAAAACAGGCCCAGCTTGATGGAATTAATTTAATTTATTGCCAATTGCTGAACTGTAAAACCCCTCCCTTCTTCCCAGGCTCAACTTCACCCCCAGTTTCTCTCCCTCCTCCCCCCCAGTGGCGCAGGGGGACGGGGATGGGGGTTGGGGTCCGTTCACCCCATGCTGTCCCTGCCGCTTCTTCCTCCTCCTCCTCTTCCCCTGCTCCAGCCTGGGGTCCCCCCACAGCAGACAGTCCTCCGGGAACTGCTCCAGCGTGGGTCCCTCCCTCCCAGGGGGTGCAGCCCCTCGGGAGCCAACGGCTCCAGTGTGGGTCCCCGTGGGGTCCCCAGCCTGGCCACCAAACCTGCCTCGGTGTGGGCTCCTCCCCCAGGGTCCCCAAAGTCTTGCCCCCCCCCCCGGCCCCTCTCCCCCGGCTGCAGGGGGGGGCTCTGCTCCACCATGGGCCCCCCATGGGCTGCAGGGGCACAGCCTGCCCCACTGTGGTCTTCATCACGGGCTGCAGGGGAATCTGCGCTCCGGCACCTGGAGCTCTTCCTCTTCCTCCCTGCCCTTGGTGCCTGCAGGGCTGCTCCTCTCCCATCCTCTCCCTTCTCTTCTCTCTCCGGCTACCGAGCCGCAGCCGGTTTTGTCCCTCCTTAAATACGTTATCCCAGAGGCGCTTCCGCTGGCACCGATGGGCTTGGCCTTGGCCAACGGCGGGCATGGGGAAAACTTCGGGCAGCTTCTCCCAGAAGCCACCCCCATAGCCCCCCGGCTACCAAACCCTCGCCACACAAACCCAATACAAATTAACCCACCAAAAAGCAGGGATCTGTTTCTGAGAGCCCTCTGAACAACCCCACACGTCCATTAAAGATGGAGGTGACCACCTGGAGAAGGTGACCTGCCTGTAGAGCTCCAACACCCTTGAGGAACCCCAAGGGGGCCGTACCCACTGGGCGCCTTTCATCAACAAGATTGCATCTGCCGAGGGTTATTACGGACGGGGCTGTGGGCAATCTGATCCGGTTAACGGTGTCCCTGCTCCTTGCAGGGGGTTTGAAAGCAAACCAGGGCGGGTTTCGACTGGATCTAAGGCAGAAATTCTTGGCCATGAGGGTGGGAAAGAGCAGGAGGGGTTGCCCAGGGCGGTGGTGGAGGCCCCATCCCTGGGAACATCCAAGGCCAGGTTGGCCGGGGCTGTGGGCAACCTGCTCTGGTTCAAGGTGTCCCTGCTCCTGCAGGGGCGTGGGGCTGGGTGACCTCTCGGGGTCCCTTCCACCCCAAACCATTCCATGATTCTATGATTTCCCAGCTCTTCAGCAAAAGCAAAAGGAGCGGTTTGAATGATTTCCTCCAGTCTTATTTTTCAGCCAGCAAGCGCCCTGGGTTCAGCCTTGTCTTGCGACCTGGGAGGTCCTTTTACCGCTTTCCAGCACCGCAGGCATCCGCTGCGCTTCGCTGCCAGGCAAAATCCTCGGCGCCGTTGCCAACCTTCGCTTATCCATGATGCTGAAAGGAAGACGCGGCCCGAAGTTTGACGCGGTTGCGCTTTCCTTGCTTGAAAAGGGAGGGTGATGAAGGGCCGGCGCGTGGCAGGGGGCTCCCGCCTGCCCTGATGGGCTTGGTTCATCAATATTTTCCTCTACGGTTGCCGATTGCCCCGGTTTTATGTCATGAATGAAGGCCCCTGCGCTCGGCTCCCGCTGGCGGACATGGTGGGGATGTCCACAGCGTGTGGCACCTTCTTTCTCCACGAATTGACGTGTGACGTGGAAATTCTCCTCCCCCCCACCTCCCCGATATGATTCGTTAATCCCCTCGTTAACCCGTCCTGCTATTTAAGACGGCTGACCTTGCTCATGTTTCCTGTCTGCTGCGGGTGATCGCACCGTTCCGTCGAGGTCCCGACCTCCTCGGCTGAGCCATAAATTCAATTTTTTCGCCAGGGTCATTGTTCCACTGAAGGAGGCAAAGGAGAAATTGGGGGGGGGACGGGACACGGATGGGAAGCGCGGGCTGGGTTTCGCAAAGCCGTCATCAAGGAACTTGGGTTATTTCATCCCAAAACTCATTCCTCAGACAGATGGAGACGCCAGTGCTGGCAGCCAGAGCAGCGCCCTTTGCTGCCGGCCACAAAACATTGTCTCGCCGGGGGCAGGGGGGGGTCTCTGGGTGAAAAAGGGAGGATTTCGCGCAGGATGAGTGGCAGGCGCTGATTTGAGGGCGTTCGGAGTTCCGTGGTTCGAGCAGCGGCGCGGCTTGGCAGTGCGGAGGATTTTCCACTTACGCAGAAATGGGAGGTTTGGCCCCCGGTGGAAAGATTCAGCCGTTGTGTTGGGAAGTGTAGGGAAGAGGAAGGCGCTGCCGGGAAGGGGCTGGTGATACCAAGGTTTGGCAACGGTGCCAACGCTGAACGAGGGTTTTAGACGCTCACCTCCCGTCACGGTAACTGCGGCTGCAAGGGAAGTGATGCTGCTGCTGAAAGGGTGGAACGAGAGCTGCTCCTGCTAAAAATACCCTCGGCGCTCTGCACGCCCGCCGCTGTGGGAGCTGCCTCTCCCCGGACCGGTGGCAAAAAGCAGAGGCGAGCGGTCGGCTTTCGAAAGAATCATGGAATGGTTTGGGTTGGAAGGGAACCCTAGGGGTCACCCAGCCCCACCCCCCTGCAGGAGCAGGGACACCTTGAACCAGAGCAGGTTGCCCACAGCCCCGGCCAACCTGGCCTTGGATGTTCCCAGGGATGGGGCCTCCACCACCGCCCTGGGCAACCCCTTCCAGTGATTCCCACCGGGGGGGGCCCCCCCGGGCCCTGCTGTCCGGGTCCTCCCCCCCCTCTCCAGCTTGGCCAGGTCCCTCTGGATGCCGTCCCGTCCTTCTGGTGTATCAACCGCACCACCCAGCTTGGGGTCACCTGCAGCCTTGCTGAGGGTGCGCTCGACCTCGCTGTCTATGTCATTGATGATGACATTAAACAGCGCCGGTCCCAGTAGGGACCCCTGAGGGACACCACTCGTCACCGGTCTCCATCCGGACATCAAGCCGTTGACCACTGCCCTCTGGATGCGACCATCCAGCCAATCCCTCACCCACCCAACAGTCCACCCATCCAATCCACAGCTCTCCAATGTAGAGAGAAGGATGTTGGGGGGACCGTGTCGAAGGCTTTGCAGAAGTGCAGAGAGACGATGTCCATTCCAGAAGGTCGATGATGCAGAGGAGACGACGGTCTTGTCCATCCAATGATGGGGCAGGACCTCACATGGCAGCTGGCCCGCTCCGGCATGAGCGTTGGCTGTGCAGAGACACTCTCCTTCGGGATGCAGGTGCTGACACTGGAAGAGGTTTCTGCTGGAATTGTCTAGGATGAGAAGAATAAGGATATGCTGGCCTTCAAGATGGTTTTTAATCTCCAGAAGGGTTAGTTTCTAGATCAGCGTTCCAGTTGTCATTGGGTGACCTAGTAAGCCAACCGGTTTTAAACTGGACCGTCCGTTTATAACTAAGGCTGCAGAGTTGTGGTGAACGGACAAGGGGCTGAGCCGGAGGCTGTTCCGGTCCTGTATCCCAGTGCCACAGCCTAATCCTCCCTGGTCAAGGCAAAGGGCTTTTGGGATGCAGAAGGTGGATTTGTTCCTGGGTGTTGATGGGAGCCACTGCAGGCGCAGGGGCTCCATCCTCCCTCCAGCACAGGGAAACGCGTACAGATGTTGACATCGTTAGCAATCAGGAGCGCGCGGCTCATCGGGACGGGACACCTTGACGGCATCTGATGGACGGCTGACTGACGACAACAAAGAGCGAGGCGATTCATTTCCTCGGCGAGATACGAACAAGGCACGTGAACCCTTCGGCTCAGGCCCGCGCATGCCAAAAAGCTGCTGGAAAGATTTTGGAAGAGATGGGACGAATCCTGCTCGACAGCAGGGACTGTGTGTTGGGAAGCGCATCTTTAACCTTGCGAGGAGCTAAGAACATCAGCCCCAGCAAGGCCAGGAACACTTTTAGCGCCCAGTTTTTCCACCCTTCCCCTTTTTTTAGTATTACCTACAACGTTATCGTCGTGAGATGAAGCGGAAGCCTGGTGCAAAGCCGAGGCTCGCACTTATCATACGGTGCCTGACAGTAGCTGCTTTCAACAGCAGAAGGGTTCGTTTCGCCCATCAGCAGTGCCGTGCGAGTTGAGTCACCCCTTCCTGTTGTACAACCCTCTGCGGGCAGTAAACAAGAGAAATTAATGACGTCTGTCCATGCTGAGTAACAAGAGTCGTTAGGGTTCAAATTAAATTCATACACCTTGGATTCCTTACACCTTGGATTCCTTATGCCTTGGATTCCTTATGTCTTGGATTTGTTACATCTTGGTTTCGTTACATCTTGGATTCTTTATGCTTGGAGTCCTTAGGCCTTGGAGTCGTTACGCCTTGGAGTCCTTACATCTTGGATTCTTTATGCCTTGGAGTCCTTAGGCTTGGAGTCGTTACCCTTGGAGTCCTTACATCTTGGATTCGTTATGCCTTGGAGTCGTTACGCCTTGGAGTCCTTACATCTTGGGATTCTTATGCCTTGGAGTCGTTACGCCTTGGAGTCCTTACATCTTGGATTTTTACATCTTGGATTCGTTATGCCTTGGAGTTGTTACGCCTTGGAGTTTTTAGCCCTGGATTCCTTGCGTCCCGGATTCCTTACGCCTTGGATAGCGAGCAGTTTGTGGCTCTGCCAGGACAAACCACATGTTTGGTGACAGCTTGCCTCAGGTCACCCCCTGAGTGCAAACTTGATTTACGGCGATTGAGCAGGGCAGGTGCTGGGTACGCGTTGCTGTTCTCTATTTGCATCGTTGGGCTTTTCCAATCCCTTCCCCGGGTCCCCCAGGCGTGACGGGCCATCTTGGGTGGCTCCTTGCAGCTCCTTCAGACATCAGTGGTTCATGGTGAAAACATTCACGCACTTCCAGTGTCTTCACACATTTTCAGCATCTCATGGAATCATGGAATCAGGGAATGGTTTGGGTTGGCAAAGCCCTTTCAGCTCCCCCAGCCCAGCCGTCCCCCTACCCCTGCCATCCCACCCCCAAACCCCGGCCCTCAGCACCGCCCCTGCCCGGCTGTTAAATCCCCCCCGGGCTGGGGACTCGCCCCCTTCCCTGGGCAGCCCCTTCCAGCGCCTGACAGCCCTTTGGGGAAGGAATTGTTCCCCAGGGCCAACCTCCCCCTGCCCTGGCACAACTGGAGGCCCTTGCCCCTCGTCCCATTGCCCCTTCCCTGGGAGCAGAGGCCAAGGTCTCCTTCCACTCTAGAGTCAAACATCCAGAACACTTTTCAGGAGCAAGGCCAGCGTAACTCTTAATGATTTGCTCCGTGGAGGGCAGTAAGGTGGGAGCGTTCCCAGCTCATTTCCTGACGCGGGAGGGGACCCAGCACTGCCCCGCGCTGCTCAGCGCTGACTGCGAGCAGCAGTGTGGCTTTGGTGGCCCGCCCAAGCCTTCTTCACACTTATGTCTATTTTTAAGGTGATGGTAGGGCAAGATTGGTTGATGTTCACGGCTTGGACGGTCTGAAAGGTGTCTGGGTTGACACCAGACAAGGAGCTCCGTGGGAGAATATCCCTAATACTTGCCCATTAATTGCACGTTCTCTCTTCATACCCTTAAAAGATGAATGCTCCTCCCCACTCCCTCCTTTTCCCTTGGTTTTTATATCTGAGCTGACGTCATGAGGAATGGAACTTTTTAGTATGGTCTTGTTAGCAGGGCCGGCTGGGACAGGACACGGGGGGATGGTCTCAAAGCAAACCAGGGCGGGTTTCAACTGGATCTAAGGCAGAAATTCTTGGCCATGAGGGTGGGAAAGAGCGGGAGGGGTTGCCCAGGGCGGTGGTGGAGGCCCCATCCCTGGGAACATCCAAGGCCAGGTTGGCCGGGGCTGTGGGCAACCTGCTCTGGTTCAAGGTGTCCCTGCTCCTGCAGGGGGGTGGGGCGGGGTGACCTCTCAGGGTCCCTTCCACCCCAAACCATTCCATGATTCCATGATTCTATGAACATCCCTTTGGTCGATTTGGGTCAGGTGTCTTGGCTACATCTCCTCCCAAGATCTTGCCCCCTCCCAGCCCCCTGGTGGTGGTGGGGGAGTGTTGGAGATGCAGCCTTGATGCTGTGCAAACGCTGCTCAGCAGCGGCCAAAACACCGGTGGGCGATCAGCACCTTCCTACACACCCATAGAGCCCAGTGCTACGCAGCCGACCCAACGCAGCCGTGCAGCCGCACAGCCTGCCACCGTGCCCAACGGCGGGCCAGCTCCTAAGGGCAACCAAGGTGATGGGGGGCCTGGGGCATCTCCCCTAGGAGGAAAGGCTGAGGGAGCTGGGCTTGTTCAGCCTGGAGCAGAGCAGGCTGAGAGGGGATCTCATCACCACCTACAAAGATCTCCAGGGTGGGGGGCACGGGGACGCAGCCAGACTCTTCCCAGGGGTGCCCAGCGCCAGGCCAAAGGGCCTGGGCACAACCTGAAGCAGAAGAGGTTCCAGTTGAACGGGAGGAAGAACTTCTTGCCTGGGAGGGTGCCCGAGCCCTGGCCCAGGCTGCCCAGGGGGGCTGTGGAGTCTCCTTCTCTGGAGATCTTCACCCCCCGCCTGGACGCTGTCCTGTGCCCCCTGCTCTGGGTGAGCCTGCTTGGGTGGGGGGGTGGCACTGGGTGAGCTCCGAGGGCCCTGCCAACCCCGGCCAGGCTGGGATCTGGGATTTGTGGAAAAATCTGAGATTTTCAGGGCTGAGACGAGGCCCAGGAGTCGCTGTGAGTGACTGCTCTACCAAGCAACGTTTGCGAGTACTCGCTGCTCACTATCACAAACCCAACTATGGGTGAAGCAACTCTAGGTTTAGGTCAACCACATCCTGTTTCCTGGAATGTCAAAGGGACAACGAAGAGTAAAGTTTTCTTTTGTTTTTTTTTTTTTTTTTTTTACCAGTTGTGCCCAGTTTCACATTTAAAAACTGTTTTCTCCTTTTTTTTTTTTTGCAGCTGCTTTCAGCCTGAGTCAGTTTTAGTTTCAGCCCTCAGTGAGTGGAAAGTGAGGTTAAGAGCGCCGCTCGCCCCGCGTGCGACGCACGTGCCCACCTCCACCCTGCAACCCCGGGCAGAACGCGCTTAGACCCTACAGAGCCGCGGGGGGCAGGAGCGTGTTGCCCCTCCAGCGGGGACGAGCCCGTTCTGTATTTTGCGTGCCCGATAATTTGTACCCGCCAGGGCCTGAGCGAGAGGCAGGATTGCGTAACGTAGATTCTCACCGGAAATAAGCACGCGTCATATTGAGAGACGGTCCCCGCAGGTAAAGCATCGCGACAGACACGAACGACGCGCGAGGAACGGGCGACTTCTGCAACGTGGCCCAGCCCGTGTGCTGCAGCAGCGCCTGCTCATTCCCATGCGCGCGGTTCTGGCGACGCACGGGGTACGGCGGGCGGGAGGGTTCGGTCGGGGTGCAGGGGGGGCACGTGCCGCATCCGTGAGCCCCTCCATTGGGTCTGCCAGCGCATGGCCAGCGCGGAGAGAAGGACAGTGGTGCGACCACCCCAGGCAAGGCTCCAGGCGTGGGGACGAGGGGCTGGAAAGCTGCCCGGCGGGAAAGGAGCTGGGGGGGTTGGTCGCCAGGCGGCTGAAGAGGAGCCAGCAGGGTGCCCAGGTGGCCAAGGGGGCCAGCGGCATCCTGGCTTGTATCAGGAGTGGTGTGGCCAGCAGGAGCAGGGCAGGGACCGTGCCCCTGTGCTGGGCACTGGGGGGGCCGCCCCTTGACTGCTGGGGTCAGGGTTGGGCCCCCCCCTCCCCGAAGGCCCGGGGGGGGGGCGGCCAAGGGCAGCGGAGCTGGGAGGGGGCTGGGGGGGGGGGCCCGGGGGGACGGGGGAGGGGGGGGAGCCGGGGGGGTCGGGCTCTGCTCCCGGGAAGGGGCGATGGGACGAGGGGCAAGGGCCTCCAGTTGTGCCAGGGCAGGGGGAGGTTGGCCCTGGGGAACAATTCCTTCCCCAAAGGGCGTCAGGGGCTGGAAGGGGCGCCCAGGGAAGGGGGCGAGTCCCCCCCGGGGGGGATTTGGGGGTGGGATGGCAGGGGTAGGGGGATGGGTGGGCTGGGGGAGCTGAAAGGGCTTTGCCAACCCAAACAATCCCAGGATTCTGTGACCTCAGCTCAGAGCAGCTACGAGAATGTTTCCCATGCGATTTTCACAGCCAATCTTGGGTCCGACTGCAAGCCCTAAAATCAGCTTCGATGTCTCCCCTGGGCATCCACAGACTCATTTTCTGGGGGTTCTGCCCAAAGAACCTCGATGGAATGACTGTTACCCAAGTTGTCTTTTGCCACCCATCTCACCCTCGGCCTCACCTCGCTGTGCTTTGCCGGGCCATCACAGTTTGTCGCTTCCCCGTGGGTCCGCGCACCTCCGGCCATCCTTGGGGAGCGTTGGGTCAGGCACTTCAGCGAAACAATTTCTTCTCCAACTCCAGGTCTCGACAATCAAGAGAGGACACCTGAAAATAGGAAGCGGTACAGTGAGATATTCCGGAGCCTGGATGCCATAGAAATCTCACTTGGAAATGCGTACGTAGAGGAATGGGGTTGAAACAACTTTTCTGGGTCTTTGTAACCTTCATTTATTTAATTGCCCTCTTGTTCGTCATGCAGGGCGGTCGATATGTTCATCGGTGATGCCAACAGCGCTGACGATGCGGACCTGGCCACAGAAGGAGAGGGCGTCCCGGTAGGCAAAGAATGAGACCCATTTTATTAAAGAAATCATAGTATCATGGAATTTTTTGGGTGGGAAGGGACCCCTAGAGGTCACCCAGTCCAACCCCCCTGCAGGGAGCAGGGACACCTTTAATCAGATCAGGTTGCTCACAGCCCCGTCCAACCTGGCCTTGGATGTTTCCAGGGATGGGACCTCCATTGACATCCGTTGCCAAAGCGCTTGAGTCTAAGATGTTAAATTCTACATTATTAAAATTGGGGTTTGGGTGATCATCTGAAAAAAAAATATACAATTACAGCTCATCCTTGAATAGACAGAAAAGAACCACGCAACACGTGGTCGTAGCAGTGCTGGCTGCGGAGCCGATGATATTTACTGGAAAGGCTCAGGCATTTGCTGTTTAGATTCCTATTTTTTGGAAAAACTAGCCGTGGAAATCGCTGGTTTAAGTTTGGAGCACTAGGAAAAAGACCAGGCAAGAGAGTGAACCCAACGTAGGTGTGGGAGCCACACCTCAGAAACCTCGGCCTGAAGGAACAGGAGACCTTCGGGATTGAACTTCATGGGTCTTCGCTTGCTTCTATGAGGCTTTTGGGGACAATCAGCCTCATTTCATGCTTTTCTCTATAAACAAAAGGTCTAATTTTTCGCTGGCAGCAACCGTTCTCATGTAATCACATTACCCCATGAGCTAAACTCAACAACAAACCCCCAATATTTTGTGCTTTATAGTAAAATAAGAGCCACAGCCCCTTTCCAGCCTTCATCTCCCTGCCTTAACGACGCGCTTCCTCCACGTTTCCGTTTATAGCTGGCTTTCACACCACGCAACCTCCTCTCCATCCGATCTCAGGCTGCTTTTTAACTGCCCCGGGTTGCTTCGTTATGCAAAGTCGGCCCTGCAGCCGGAAAGTCCAAATTTCTCAATACTCCTTTTTCTCTCCCCATTTTCCTCTTTTTCTTTTTTTTTTTTTGGTTGTTTTTTTCTTTCCCCCTCCCCACAGAGCAGCGCAAGTTTCTGCGAGAGCAAAACTGGTTCAGAGAGGCAAGGGCAGGCGGACATAACAGGTAACACTGCTAATTAAGTTCAAAAACAAGATCAAAGAGGTGACGCGAGAAACCCACCCCCCCCGCCATCAATCACCCGGCAGCCTCCTAACGCCGTGGATGAACGCCGCCACCGGTGGCGCTGCTTGGCATCAGCCTTGGGCTGAGCTGGGGCTGGTGGCCAGGGGATGCCCGGTTGAGCTCGGTGGTCCTCCAGCTTCCTCCAGCGCGCAGATCTTCCCCCTGCTCATCCATTAACATCTCGTTAAGGAGCTTCTCACCAGGTCTTGATTCATAATCCAGACTTCACTTCCCACGTTCTGCCGGTTTTAAGCACTGTAAGGATGCACCCAGTGAAACCGGGAGCACTTTGTGGCCCTGGGAGGGCTCTGTACTTGTCGCTGGCATCACAAAATGTGATATAAAATTGGATTTTCTTCATCGAAAATCCCTATGAAGCCCAAAAAAATAATATTCTGAGCTGCTTTCTCAAAGAATTTGGCTGGAAACACGTTTAGATTTGCCCACAGCAGCGTGAAGGATGGGTCTTGGGTTCCCCCAAGGAACAAGAATCCGCCCTGCAACTCCCCAGTAACCCGTTAGGCCCTTCGCTTTTGGGTTCCAAAGCAAATCAAATCTACATATTTAATTAAAAGGGCGGGGAGGGGGCAGAGGAAAATGCCTCTGTAATTTGCCTGGAACTTTTGCGGTTCTATGGGTGGGAAAGCACGGGCTCACTGTGCCGATGGTAACGACATCGTGCGGGGAAAGATCTTTTTTCGTGGCTGCGATCCGAGTATTTCACGGCGCCAACTCTCACGATTCCAATTTCCCCCCTCTTGGAAGAGCTTCTGCCCATCAACCAGAGCCGTTCCGAACCCGCATTTATTCTGTTGCAGTTCAGGAGGCAGACGAAATGCTGATCAAATGCGAAGGTGGCATTGACGCAGCCCTCGAATATGCCAAGGTGTGGTGTAAATACGTCAAGGAGCTGCTCAGCTGGATTGAGAAACGCCTGAGCTACGGTGAGTCCGTGCACAGACGAAGCCGGGAGCCCCAGCACCTCCCAATATTTGGGGGTTTTATATAAACTGTAGGCGGGAACGCAGAGCGGCAAGGCATTGTGCCAGCGAGAAGCCGGCCAACCACCACCCCTTGTGGTTGCGCTTGCCGGAAGATGAAGACAGAGAGGAAGAATTTCTTCGTCCTTGAATGATCCTAACAGGGCGGAACGACCTCTGGCTTTGACAAAGCCACCCCTGTGGCCCTCAAATCCGGTGTCTAATCCACTCTGCCTTTTATACAGAGACGGAGTTCGCCAAAGGGATGGTGAAGATAGCAGAATCGGGACGGAACGCCATCTTCCAACAGGTACGGGGGTCCTTGCAAGATTCCTGCTTCACTGCAAGGGGTTCCCTCTGGAATGGAGCAAGCACGAGGCTGTCGGTGCACGTGAACTGCTCGTAGAGCCCAGCTTAAGCAAATGTGCCTCCAAAACCCTTCCTAAGACCCTTGGTAATGGAACAGTTCCTTTTTTTTTCTTCTGTTGGCTTATAGCACAGAGTTTGGAAAATTAGGCAGGAGGATGAACGGGGAAGAAGTCGGTACCACCCAGCATAAAAGCTCTTATGCTCCCAGCATCCTCCTGCGGTGTCTGAAATACCCCTCCTCATTTGGGTTGGGGAAGCCCCCGGGATCCGTACAGGCTGGGGGGTGAGGGGATGGAGAGCAGCCCTGCCCAGAGGGACCTGGGGGTGCTGGGGGACGAAAAGCTGCCCATGAGCCGGCCATGGGCGCTGGCAGCCCCCAAGGCCCAACCCTCCCCGGGGCTGCATCCCCAGCAGCATGGCCAGCGGCCAGGGAGGGGATTGTGCCCCTCTGCTCCGCTCCGGTGAGCCCCCCCTGGAGCCCCGCGTCCAGCTGGGGAGCCCTGGGCACAAGGAGGAGGTGGAAGGGTTGGAGCGGGGCCAGAGGAGGGCGACCAAAATGCTGAGGGCTGGAGCCCCTCTGCTGCGGGGCCGGGCTGGGAGAGTTGGGGGGGTTCCTGGATTGCGGCCGCTCAGGGCTTCAAGGGGGCCCCCAGGGAAGACGGGGACAATCTTTTGAGCAGGGCCGGCTGGGACAGGACACGGGGGGATGGTCTCAAAGCAAACCAGGGCGGGTTTCGACTGGATCTAAGGCAGAAATTCTTGGCCGTGAGGGTGGGAAAGAGCGGGAGGGGTTGCCCAGGGCGGTGGTGGAGGCCCCATCCCTGGGAACATCCAAGGCCAGCTTGGCCGGGGCTGTGGGCAACCTGCTCTGGTTCAAGGTGTCCCTGCTCCTGCACCACCTCCTGGGTGACCTCTTGGGGTCCCTTCCAGCCCAAACCATTCCTGGATTCTACGATTTAACCAGCATAGAGGCTCTCCCCTTTCTGTAATTGATCTCGGTCATAGCTACCCCAAGCCCTGAGGTTTAGGAAAGCTGCCGTGCCTGTTTCTCTCTTTACACTCGCTTGGTTGGGTTCTGCAGTACAACATGCCCCTTCGGGCACTCTACACGATGGTCCTGGAACACGACATAAAAGTTGGAAATTCAGCCAGCGAGACTGCAGGGTTGCTCCAACAGAAGGAATTCTACCAGGTACCGTATCCCCGCGTGGACTCGACAACTCTGCCGAAGGATTGTTGGGGGGAGTAGAGACCTAATGAGGTGATTTATCCTGGTCCAGGGGGGCGGAGGGGGCGGTAAAGGGAAACACACATCAATTTTAAGGAGAACAAAAGAGACATCGTGCAAGACTTGCTCTCCAATGTCATGCCCTCATCTGCCGGGGACTTTTTCTCTGCCCGATGCGGGACTGTTGCCGTCCTAACTGTTATTGCTCTGCAGCCTCTGTCAGCCAAGAAGAACGAAATTGAGAAATGGAGGAAAGAATTCAAAGATCAGTGGACGAAGGAGCAGAAGAGAATGGTAAGAGGCCGATGGATGGGCCTGACCTTTACGCCCGCCAGACGCAGCTCGAAACCCTAAAAGCGAACATTTACAAAGACGCAGTAACTAAATAACGTAATATACATCTGGCTACTGAATAAAAGTGCTTTTCTGAAAGAATACAAGGTGGGGGGGGAGGGCTGGTGGCGTTCCCCTGCTGGATCCCATCACCTCCTGCTGGCAGCAGAGCCTTGGCAGGGTGAGGATGAGGTTTGGGGTTGCACTCAGGACGTCTTTGGCGGTTCAGGGGATCTTCAGTGGTTCAGGGGATCTTCAGCACTTCAGGGGATCTTCGGCACTTCGGGGGGTCCCCAGTGAAGGCAGGCTCTGTCCCTGTGCCCCCCCACCAAAACATGGCTGCACGCCCCCCTGTGAGCGCCTCGCCCTTGGCCCTTTTTGCCAGGGTTCCCTGCTGGGGAGGAGGATGCTCCTGGGCACCTTGCAGCTTGCGATCCAGGACAGCCACGTCTCTGCTGGGCTGCAGAGCAAACCCCGGGGGTCCCTCGGAGCTCCCGAACTTTGGGAGGAGAGGGAGGGAGAGCACGGATATCCATTCAAATGGAAATGTCCACTTGAACCAAGAGACCAGCACTTGCCTCATGAGCAGTTGCTGCTGTGATTTGTCCCTCCCGCTGCCTCGCCGAGCTTCCTAAACCTGTTCTTTTTCCTCTCCAAGAACGAATCCTTGTCGTCCCTGCGCAAGTCCCGCCTGCAATACGTACAGCGCTGCGAGGAGCTGGAGAAAGCAAAGCAGCTGAGTGCCAAGGCGGAGGATGAATACCAGAGCACGGCCGTCACCAACCCCAGCAGCGCCAACAAGCAGCTGGAGAAGCGACGCCGCTCTTGCGAGGAGGCGCAAGCCAAGGTGATGAGTTCCGACCAGGCCGCCGGCATTCCCAGCTGCCCCCCCACCCACTGTGGTACAGCACCATCCGACCCATCCCGGTGACTTTCTCCTTTTTTCCTCTGTTTCCGATGGCGCACAGGTTCAGGAAACGGAAGCTCTGTACAAGACGTGCATAAACGACGCCAACTTCCGGCGCCAAGAACTGGAGAAAGTACGAGCGCGGATCGTCTCCCATATTCGGAAGCTCATTTACCAAGGGGACGAGGTGCTGACGTGGGTACGTGTGGTCTTAGGACTCCCTCTCTGAGCCTTGTGTCAGGGAAAGCGCTGTTTGGGATAGGACCTCTTGACCATTTCACTCTTGGACCACCCTACAACTGCCCGCTCTCAAGATTAGGGGAGCGCTCTGGCCGTTGCTTTTGCTTCCCAAACAGTTCACCTATACAAAAAAATCACCGCTCTGAGGACACCGATAGAAAAAGTCTGGGGGGCTGGGGGGAAAGGATCCTAGAATGGGGAAAAGGGTCCTAGAACAAGGAACGGGGACAAATAATTCTTATCCCGCCTGTTCAGTAGAGCTATCGATGAGCAGAAGGGCAGGTAGCTGGGTTTGGTGAATGACGGCGAGATCCAAGGGAGGAAAAAGCTCTGGGGCTTTGACCAGCAATGTTGGGTTTTTTTTGGTTTATTTGTTTTTTCTTTCTCTTTTAAGGTCACTTTAAGGATGTTCAAGCAGCGGCAGGCTCAGTCAGAGCAGATTCCGGTGGGATACCAGTACCTGTCCGAGATCTGCAAGCCATACAAAGCGGGTGAGAAATACCTGGAATTCATTCAGGCTCTGCAGAAGAAGGACATCCACATGGAAG
The DNA here is from genome assembly GCA_034008185.1 of Gorsachius magnificus. Classification (NCBI taxonomy): domain Eukaryota; kingdom Metazoa; phylum Chordata; class Aves; order Pelecaniformes; family Ardeidae; genus Gorsachius; species Gorsachius magnificus. The sequence goes on along the minus strand of CM067106.1, from coordinate 750,312 downwards.
TGTTCGAATTCGAGCCGCTCGCTTCCGGAGGGCAGAGGTAAAAAAAAAATTCCCAAACACGAGGGTTAATGGAGATAAATAGTTGCTTCTGGAAGCAAGTCATCCAATACCAACATCATCATCTGAGGCAGCTGGAGTAAAGTGATGCGAACACGTGGAGGTGGTGTCTTCTCTTCACTGACTTTAAAATCCACTCAGGCACGTGAGAGTTAGCCGTTCAAGGATGAGCTAGGTATTGAAAGACAGCTGAGATTCGCTTCCCACAAGCGGTCTATATACCCTCCTGATGTTTTGGTCGGCATCCTTAATGAGCAGAATCCGTCTTGAGACAATTTCAGCAAGAACGGTTGTCTCTGAAACCGGCTGCAGATAAACCGAATGTCAAATTACAACGAAAGCAATCGCATAGTACTCCTTATTGTGATGAAATTCCTGGCTTGTATCAGGAGCGGTGTGGCCAGCAGGAGCAGGGCAGGGACCGTGCCCCTGTGCTGGGCACTGGGGGGGCCGCCCCTTGACTGCTGGGGTCAGGGTTGGGCCCCCCCCTCCCCGAAGGCCCTGGGGGGGCTGGAGCGTGTCCAGAGAAGGGCAGCGGAGCTGGGGAGGGGTCTGGAGCCCCAGGCTGCTGGGGAGGGGGGCGAGGGCGGGCCTCCAGTTGTGCCAGGGCAGGGGGAGGTTGGCCCTGGGGAACAATTCCTTCCCCGGGCTGTCGGGCGGAGGGGCTGCCCGGGAAGGGGGGAGTCCCCAGCCCGGGGGGGATTTAACAGCCGGGCAGAGGCGGTGCTGAGGGCCGGGGTTTGGGGGTGGGATGGCAGGGGTAGGGGACGGTGGGCTGGGGGAGCTGAAAGGGCTTTGCCAACCCAAACCATTCCCTGATTCCATGATTCCATGCTTCGTCTCGGGTCCCCGTAAGGCACCACGGTGACACAATATTGTCCGTTACCCTTCACCGCTGGAAAATCATTTGCAACCCCTTCCCAGGTCCCCTCCCAGTGTCAAAAAGAAGATGGCATTGCATTACACCGGACCCTCTCCTGCAGCCAAGGACGCGAGCACTCCAGAAGACGCATCCAGAAAGCCGTTCCCCGCAAATGGCGAACAGAGTAGGTTGAGTTCAAGAAAGACGACGCAATTCTCCCTCGAGTCGCTGCGGTTTAATCCAGATTTAGCAGCCAAAGAGGTGGGAGAGGCTCTTAAATTCTTAGGGCAGAGCTTAAGGCTTCGCTCCAACTGGGAGAAAATATTGATGAGTATTGATGGATGTTCTTGGGAGCTTGGTCTGGACTTCAGCCCCATGCTGAGGTATCCCAGGAGCTCTCGGGACGGTCTGTGACCGTAGCCGCCTTCTGCAGGTGCGAACAAATCCCTCTGCAGCGACACAGAAAGCCTCGGTGGGAGCTACGAATCCCGATCCCTGGATTCTCCCACTTCTAGCCCAGGTGAGAGGCGCAGAAATTCTTGCCTAATGTTGCCCCAAAAGTCTGAAACGGGCACGAAGTCTCCACGGGCCCACTTTGTGCATCACGAGGGCGAGAACAGCGGCTTCTGTTTTCTCTGTTCCCAAGGAAACTCCGATAGGAAATTGCTGAAAGCTCCATCCACCGGCACCATGTCCTCCTCAGATGATTTTGAAGAGCGAGATTCCTTGCAAACTTTGGAAAACGGTGAGCCCACGCACAGATGGGGTTGGGGAGGTGGAAACCATGCTTAGGCATGGGTTCCGTTTCACGTGTTAACGCTGTTTCCGCAGAAAACGGGACATTCCAGCAGCAGTTTAAGAACGTCCTCCTCTCCAGCGCAGCGCAGACGCACCGGCTCCGGAAGCTGCGGGGAGCGTCCAAGTGCAGGGAATGCGACACCTTCATGGTCAGCGGCTTCGAGTGCGAGGAGGTGAGGGCTGGGAGATGTCGGTGAGGATGCCTCAAGTTGTGCCAGGGCAGGGGGAGGTTGGCCCTGGGGAACAATTCCTTCCCCAAAGGGCTGTCAGGCGCTGGAAGGGGCTGCCCAGGGAAGGGGGCGAGTCCCCAGCCCGGGGGGGATTTAACAGCCGGGCAGAGGCGGTGCTGAGGGCCGGGGTTTGGGGGTGGGATGGCAGGGGTAGGGGGACGGCTGGGCTGGGGGAGCTGAAAGGGCTTTGCCAACCCAAACCATTCCGGGATTTGATGAGTGTGGCCAGCAGGGCGAGGGAGGTTCTCCTCCCCCTCTGCTCTGCCCTGGGGAGACCCCACCTGGAGCTCTGCGCCCAGTTCTGGGCTCCCCACTTCAAGGAGGAGGAGGAGGAGCTACTGGGGAGAGCCCAGAGGAGGGCAACCAAGGTGATGGGGGGCCTGGGCCATCTCCCCTAGGAGGAAAGGCTGAGGGAGCTGGGCTTGTTCAGCCTGGAGCAGAGCAGGCTGAGAGGGGATCTCATCACCACCTACAAAGATCTCCAGGGTGGGGGGCACGGGGACGCAGCCAGACTCTTCCCAGGGGCCCGCCAGGCCAAGGGGCCATGGGCACAACCTGAAGCAGAAGAGGTTCCAGTTGAACGGGAGGAAGAACTTCTTGCCTGGGAGGGTGCCCGAGCCCTGGCCCAGGCTGCCCAGGGGGGCTGTGGAGTCTCCTTCTCTGGAGATCTTCACCCCCCGCCTGGACGCTGTCCTGTGCCCCCTGCTCTGGGTGAGCCTGCTTGGGTGGGGGGGTGGCACTGGGTGAGCTCCGAGGGCCCTGCCAACCCTTGCGATTCTGTGATTCTGTGATTCTGTGAGTGGGACCCTGGGGTGACCGTTATCTCACTGAAGGTCTGTGGGTACGAGGGCCCCCCATGCAAAAGTTCTGCGCTTTTTCTTCCTCCGTCTTACACAAGGCGTGGGTTTCCATCAGCACCCACCACCGGCTGCCACTTCCCCAGAACCTCTTGGGGTTGGTGGGACTTTGGGGGCTGAGGGAACAGGAGAAGTCCTCCAGGTTCAGCTCCAGGCTGTTTTCGGGGGGGGGTGGGGGGTGTTCTGCCATTTCAGTGCTGCCTGGCGTGCCACAAGAAGTGTCTCGAGAATCTACTCATCACCTGCGGCCACAAGAAGCTGCCCAACCGAGTGCCTCTCTTTGGCATCGACTTCACCCAGGTTCCTCGAGATTTCCCAGAGGAAGTTCCCTTCATCGTGGTGAAATGCACCTCGGAAATTGAAGCCCGTGCCCTCGGGGTGCAGGTGAGCAGGCAGTTACTCTTGCTTTGGTTTCCTCTTCTCCGTATCCAAAACTCCTGACCCTCTCTCCCCTCGGAACCACACAGGGGATCTATCGGATAAGTGGATCCAAAGCCCGGGTGGAAAAGCTCTGCCAGGCGTTCGAGAGCGGACGGAGCCTGGTGGAGCTCTCCGAGCACTCCCCCCACGACATCACCGGCGTCCTGAAGCATTTCCTGAAGGAAGTGGGTACCAAACCTCTGCCGGGAGGGCAGGACTCAGCCGACCGCGTTCCTCGGCGCCGGAGCAACGGGATGAAGTAACGTGCTGTTTTCCTCCCCTCTTGCTGCAGCTTTCGGCACCGGTGCTGCTGTCCCAGCTCTATGACGATCTCATTGCGCTCGCCAAAGATCTGCAAAAGCCTGGGGAGGAAAAGTTGGACAGCGCGGGCTTCCCTTCCGACCCCATCCAGAGCATGAAGGACTTGCTAAGCAAATTGCCGGGAAGCAACTACAACACTCTGCGGCACCTCATCGCACACCTCTACAGGTGAGGAGTGTGCTGGTCAGCGTGCTGGTCGGCGTCAGGTCCTAGCACAGGAGATCCCCATCTGGCCTGGTGGCCAGAGGAGCAGCTAAGCTTGGCACCGAATGCTTGCGAGAAGAGCGTCTGGGCTTCCTGGAGCCCCGCGTCCAGCTGGGGAGCCCTGGGCACAAGGAGGAGGTGGAAGGGTTGGAGCGGGGCCAGAGGAGGGCGACTAAAATGCTGCGAGGGCTGGAGCCCCTCTGCTGCGGGGCCGGGCTGGGAGAGTTGGGGGGGTTCAGCCTGGAGCAGAGGGGGCTGCGGGGGGACCTGATTGCGGCCGCTCAGGGCTTCAAGGGGGCCCCCAGGGAAGACGGGGACAATCTTTTGAGCAGGGCCGGCTGGGACAGGACACGGGGGGATGGTCAAGCAAAGGGGGTGGAAGGGGATTGGCCGTGAGGGTGGGAAAGAGAGGGAGGGGTTGCCCAGGGCGGTGGTGGAGGCCCCATCCCTGGGAACATCCAAGGCCAGCTTGGCCGGGGCTGTGGGCAACCTGCTCTGGTTCAAGGTGTCCCTGCTCCTGCACCCCCTCCTGGGTGACCTCTCGGGGTCCCTTCCAACCCAAAACATTCCATGATTCTGTGACTCCTTGACCTGGGAGAGCCAAGCAGGAGGTTGAGGAGGGTAAAAAAATGAATTCATGGAAAGGATCATCTTGCAGCAATTAGCAGAAAGTCTTAATGACCAAGAGGGCCCAGAAGGTCCTTACCTGATAACACTTCATGAAGTGCAGAGCAAGGGGTCAAGTAATAACATGAATTGAAGCCTATTTCGCCCAGCTCTGAATGCGGATCACGAGAAACAGCCACGTTCCTTAGGGCTGCACCATCCAGGCAGATCCAGGCAACTTCTGAGATGTTTCTCTGGAGTTTCCCCGCTCTGTTCCTCGTAAAAGATGGGGTTTCGCTTTCTCCTGGGAAATGGGGGTTTGGTGCATCCCATCCGTGCGCTCGGTGTGTTCGGGTTGAGAGCTGGGAAGCCCCTAACACTCCTGTTTCCCTTCCCCAGGGTGGCGGAGAAATATGAAGAGAACAAGATGTCCCCAAACAACCTGGGCATAGTATTTGGGCCAACTCTGATCCGGCCCGGCTCAGGGAGCGACGTCTCAATGTCATGCCTTGTTGACTCTGGGTATCAAGCCCAGATTGTGGAGTTTCTCATCCAGAACTATGAAAGGGTGTTTGGGATGGAGGATCTGCCTTCATCCTTATCCCTTGGATATGAAAGTCCTTCGCAAGAAGCATCGACAGAAAAGGACGAAGGACCCCAGAGCCTGAACACAAGCCAGAATATGACCCTAGAGGTAGAGCTCCCAGACGCTGAGCTGGGCTTACTGACTCTGCTGTAGAGACAGGAAGGCGGACTAGCAATTAAAGGCAACTTTTTTTTTTCCACGGATAACAAAACCATTTGCTTATCAGAGGGTTATTCCGAGGGGAAGGAGTATGGGAGCCTGTTGCACATGGAGTGGTCCCTCAGCAGCTCCAGGTCCCTCAGCAGCTTCTGAGACCACTCCGGCTGGTGGTTTTCCTCCATGTTTTAGATCCCAAGTCATTCTGAAAAAATTGCGGGGTTCTCCATGTTCAATTGCTCAGGGCGCTGCTGTAAACAGCTCTGCAATTTTGGGAGCAGCTACAAGCGCTTGAGACCCTGTGCGTTCTGCGGTACAGCCCTACCGGGCTCTGCTGCATCCCCAGGCAGCGGCCACGGACCCTCTTCCACCCCCTCCCCCCCACCACCGAGCATTCTGCGTTCTCCTCAAGCTCCACAGCTCTTCCCTCGCAACGTTTCATAACCCATCTCACAGCACTTTAAACCCATGAATGGGTTTAAACCCATCGCGGAGCTGGGACCGCGGTGGTTTAGTTTCCTTTCCACGGCTGGTTTGCTGAGCAAGAAAGAGGAAATGGCTGGCCTAAAGTTAAGCCAAAGGGAGCGAGAGCCAAATCCGGGGACTCTGCGCCTCCCGCTTTTGAGTCACGGGTGCTTATGTGCAAGCCGGCGGGTCGGCAGTCACCATATCCGCGGCTGACACGCGGTGACGCTGCTTCCTCGACGGGTCCAGCTCACTGAGGAAGCAGAAATTAAAATAACTGTGATTTCAGCTGAAATAAAATCACTGGGGTAGACGCAATCCACTTGGGTGGATAAATCCTACGGGATTAATAAACTTTCGCTCTGAGGCAGGCACCACCATTGCCTTTGGCTTTTTTCAAAGCCGGTCTTACCCACTTCTGCAGCACGACCGAATTCCGCCGAAGGTGTCCCAAATCCTTTAAAAAGGGGGAGTCGCTTCTAAGGGCGCTCTCATTTCGCCGTTAATAAAACCAAGCTCTGGACCCCCTGGCTGGGGGGAGCTGCTCCTTGTGCAAACTCACACCGGCTCCGTCCCAATGGCGACTCCCAGGCACTCCTGTGTCCTTCCCTCCTCCTCCCGTTTGCACGTGACCATAATGACCGTGCTGCCGTTAATGCCTGGGTTTTGGTGTTTCCCCTTTTTGTTCTGCAATGGGCTACCTCAGTACGACGCGGGAATGGGTCCCAGCACTCTGCGGCCGCTTTCCGGGGCGAGTTTTGCGGCTGCTGCATCACCAATGCTGGAGCTGGCAGGCCTGGAACCATAATTTTCTCTCTCGCGGCCCTGCCCTGTGACTTTCCACAAGCTCCCTCCCTGTTCCCCCAAGCATTGCAGATGCTTATGGGGAAAATCTTTTTAGTAGGGCCAGCTGTGTCAGGACAAGGGGTAATGGTTTTAAAATAAACCAGGGTAGGTTTAGACTAGATATTAGGAAGAAATTCTTTCCAGTGAGGGTGGTGAAACCCTGGCAGGGGTTGCCCAGAGAGGGGGTGGAGGCCCCATCCCTGGGACCATTCCAGGCCAGGTTGGACGGGGCTGTGAGCAACCTGATGTGGTTCAAGGTGTCCCTGCTCCTGCAGGGGGGTTGGACTAGATGACCTCTAGGGGTCCCTTCCAACCCAAAACATTCTATGATTCTATAATTTAGGGCAAATCAAGGCATTTTCCGCTCAAGCGGTCACCCCCATTCGCTTGGCTCTAGCGGCATTTGGGGTCAAAGTGGGGTTCGACAGGATCTTCACGTCCAATACGAGCCCTGTGTAAACACTCGTGGCTTTTCCCAACAGAATTTCTCCTCCAAGCACGATTTAAATGTGGACTCTGTCTCTGATAACGCATCTTCCAGGGAAGCCATCGACGAGCTGACTCCGGAGGGAGCCCACGGGCCTTTAAGCGCCGATGCCCTAGGTAAAGCAAGCAGCAACGGCGAGGCTGTTGCAGGTTGTCTTTGTGTTGGTTGGCGCTCTCCTGCCCGCCTGCCTCTCCGTTACACGGCAGAGAAAGCATAGCTGGGCCCTCTCAGCATTGCTGCTCCGTCTTTGTGCAACTCATTATTATTGCAGGGCAACTGCCGCGTAGTGCACGTGAAAGCGCAAACGCTTTTCCTGCTGTTCTTGGGGATTTTCCTGCTGTTCATGGGGCTTTTCCTGCTGTTCTTGGGGCTTTTCCCTGCTGCTGCCTCAGCTCTCGAGCCCGCAGTCCCCTCTGCCAGCTCTCCCAGCTTTCCAGAATCCAGCAGAGCTTTAAGGATACAAATGCAATTCGTATCTCGTACCTCTTCCCGACGGGTGCCTTGCGATTGCGCCCGACGGACGGAGCGGTGGGGAGGGAGGCGGGTGTAGCCTGTTAGCGCAGAAGGGATTTCGGTCTCCATTCTAACGGGAAAAGAAGTCACCAGCCAAAATGGTTTGTCGTGGTAACCTCGTCTGGCTCTCCTAAGGTTAACTGTCTGGTTTTTGTTTCGTTCAGAGGTGAATGCGAGCGTTGGCTCTGAGCTGGAGGACCTGGAGGACTCCGCGCATGAAAAGACCGACAGCGATTCGGACACGGCCCCGGGGACCCAGCCCAGGTGCCACTTCAGCCGACAGCCTGTGAAATATATTCGAACGCAGGCAAAACTGAAACCGGTCATTCCCAAGTCTTCCAAATTGCCTACCGCATCAGCCAACGTGGCAACAGAGCCTGGTGCAGAAGACAACCCTACCGACCGCAGCTCCACGGCAAAGGATGCCCTGGAGGTTGGCGTGAGGAGCAGGAACAGCTCAACCGACACCGTCGCGCCCAGGCCGCGCTCAGGAGGGAGACAGCAGCTCAAACATTTTGAGATCACGCAGGAAACCGCCAGGATTGTCTCGAAGCTTAAAGTCAACGATGCTTCTGTGTTCCCCGAGCCTCCTCTGGAGCACGTGGGAGCTACGGAGAGAGCAGAGGAGCTCAACCCAGGGACATACCTATAGGAAAAACCGGCAGGGTAACAGATAGTAGGGATGGAAAGGGAGCAAGAAGCGAAATCCTGCTGAGCAAAGGGGTCGTGTCGGGAAATATGAGAACAACAATAGGCTGCTATCTGTGTTTGCCATGCAGGCTGGGGAAAAGGCGCTTGCTGTGACCTACCCGGCGGGCTTTCAGCTCAGCCAGGATTCGCTTTTTGTTCACGAACAAACCCAAGCGAGTGACAAGAAGCAAGCCCAATGGTGCGTGCTCTTTGGAACATGCCCCGCTTAGCCTGAAGGACAACACAAGAAGCAGGGGAAACACAAGATTGCCCGGCTAGGAAGATGTAGCCAGGAAGGAGGCAACTGAAATGTGGGACACAGGACAGAAAAGGTCCCCACGTGGTCGTTTTCCGGCAGCTGCCACAAGCACTGATCTTTGTAATTTTTATTTCACAGCATTTTTGAGCGTAACTCACTTTTTGAGGGTAACAGGACAGGGGACGCAGGCAAAGCTTGTGTACTCTGCATCCTTCTGCTTCTGTTGCTGGAGCTTCAAAGCCCGAAGCCATTCTGTAAAGGGAAACGACACTGCCGTGCTCTGAGCCAGACCCCATTTCTCCAGAACACGGATTCTGTTTCCCTCAAAGCACGTTGAGCTTCTGCAACGCTTCCACGGGAAGCCGCTGCCGTCATGAAGGTGGCAAAACCCTGAACCCCCCCCAGCCGATGATCTCTTGGGTGTGAGAGGTTGCTCTGACTTGCCGGATCTCCGGCTCGCCGGTATGGGAGTTGCCCCAACGCTTCTTTCCGCCTTCCCTGCAGTGGATTTTCTCTCCACCAAGTTTTGAGGTGTGGACAAGGAGGACTCTGTCCTACAGTGCCATCTCGTGACTGCTCTTGATCCTTTCTTCCCCCAGCCTGTATTGATACTGGGGTTGCCCCAACCCAGGTGCAGAACCTTGCCTTTGGCCTTGGTGACCCTCATGAGGTTCCCATCACCCCCCCTCTCCAGCCTGGCCAGGTCCCTCTGGATGCCTCCCGTCCTTCTGGCGTATCAACCGCACCACCCAGCTTGGGGTCACCTGCAGCCTTGCTGAGGGTGCGCTCGACCTCGCTGTCTATGTCATTGATGATGACATTAAACAGCGCCGGTCCCAGTAGGGACCCCTGAGGGACACCACTCGTCACCGGTCTCCATCCGGACATCGAGCCGTTGACCACTGCCCTCTGGATGCGACCATCCAGCCAATCCCTCACCCACCCAACAGTCCACCCATCCAATCCACAGCTCTCCAATGTAGAGAGAAGGATGTTAGGGGGGGGGAGAGAAGGATGTCGTGTGTTTCAGTGGCTACCATCGGCTGCAAAGACACACGGGGACGGATGAAGACGCCGGAGCTCAATGCTGAAAGGAAACGCTACGTGCTCCCCAAACAGCTCAAGGGGTGAAACAATCCGCTGTACAAATTTTGTCTCATCAAAATATTGTTAAGCAGCAGGACCAAGATGTAAAGTTGTAAAAGAAATGCTCCGGATCGGTCATTAGAATTTGTACAGATCAGGCTAAAGAGAGCTTGCATCTCTGGAGCCGTGTCTATTTGTTAATCTGGCGCTTTGAATTCTCAAATGCTAAATTATCTTTTCCTGTGGGACTTCTGTAATAAACTATGGGGTGGTTTATCACAACCTTATCTCGTATTTGTTACATGTGAATAGGGAAGCCTTAAGTAAACACTTACTGGGCTATTATGGGAAGTGCCAAGCGCACTTAGGTCTCCGTAAAACTTTAGATTAGAATCGGAGGAACCAGCAGAGTCGGAATAATATCCCCAGTAAACCCTCCTTTGCCTGCTGCACGCTTAAATAGGAGCTCAGCTCTCGAGCCTGCAGTCCCCTCTACCAGCTCGCCTGGCTTTACGGCATCCGGGAGAGCTTTAAGGATACAAATGCGATTCGTATCTCGTATCTCTTCCCAACTATTGCGATTGCGCCCGGCTGACGGAGCTGTGGGAGGGAAGTGTTAGGGGCTTGCATGGTGCAAGTCCTGCCTCCGCCACTCCCTTCCAGCAGTCCAACATGTACAAAAATGCTCTTCGAGACAACAAACCAGGCTTGCTCTTGCCTTGTAACTTCTCCTTCCTTGCTGCTTTCCGCAGAGCCGGTAATTTGTTGAGGGTAGGAGCTCGCCAAAGCAACGTTTCCAGCCAGAGCTGCATGGCCGCCAGGTCCCACTCGTGCGGGGAGATCTTTGACGCAGGGTCCAAACTGTCCCTCCTCCTCCTCCTCCTGCTCCTCGGGATGGGGATTTTCTGTCATCCAGCCGCAGCTCATGTGGTTTGGTTTGGAAGCTGAGACGCCAAATTTAAGAAGAAACTTGGCAAGGAGGGAAGCATCGTTTCCTCAGTTCCTCCCACCTCCTCGAGGCCACATCTTGGCTTCACAGGAACAGCAGCCTCAGCCGCAGCGACGCACGGCGAGGGACAGGCAACAGCCCTGGGAAGCACTAACGAGGAACGCCCTCGTCTCCCAATTCAAAGTAGGAGTAGAGAAAAATCTTACAAATATCCCGTTTTCACAGCGGCACCTCGCGTAGGTGGCTTCCAGACCCTCCACCTCAGGGCTACACCGCGGAGGACAGCGGCGTTATCGGTGGGTTTGATACCCCAAACCATAGCAGCCCCCTCAAGAACCCTTTTAGCAGCCAAACAATCAATATAGCAATTTTTTTTTTTTTATACAAGCTGTGTTTTTCATGTGTGTGTGCTTTTTGTGCACATTCTGAGTGACAGCTACTCCCTCATTAAGGAAATTAAAGATGCCAGGTCTTCACCAATAAGGATCCCACTGGGCTGCACAGGCTGGACTCTGAATTAGGGAAACTCAAGCACCTGAGCTTTTTAAGCAGGGACCAAGAGGTTCCTTTTTCTCTGTGGCACCACTGACCACCGAGTGTTTCACCACAACCAGGCTGGTGACAAATCCTACCCCAACTTTCCTGCCCTCAGGTAAAGGACCTCTTCAGTTTACCTCTATTCTTCTAAAAAAATTTTAAAAAATCAAAGCAAATGGGCCTGCAGGTGTCAGGAGGCCAGAGGGGAAAACTTCCCAGGTTTCTCCAGCAGAGTCTGCTGAGGGGTCACCTTTGCAGTGTTCTAACAGAATCCCAGCCTGGCCAGGCTTGGCAGGGCCCTCGGAGCTCACCCAGTGCCACCCCCCCACCCAAGCAGGCTCACCCAGAGCAGGGGGCACAGGACAGCGTCCAGGCGGGGGGTGAAGATCTCCAGAGAAGGAGACTCCACAGCCCCCCTGGGCAGCCTGGGCCAGGGCTCGGGCACCCTCCCAGGCAAGAAGTTCTTCCTCCCGTTCAACTGGAACCTCTTCTGCTTCAGGCTGTGCCCATGGCCCCTTGGCCTGGCGCTGGGCACCCCTGGGAAGAGTCTGGCTGCGTCCCCGTGCCCCCCACCCTGGAGATATTTGTAGGTGGTGATGAGATCCCCTCTCAGCCTGCTCTGCTCCAGGCTGAACAAGCCCAGCTCCCTCAGCCTTTCCTCCTAGGGGAGATGCCCCAGGCCCCCCATCACCTTGGTTGCCCTCCTCTGGGCTCTCCCCAGTAGCTCCTCCTCCTCCTCCTTGAAGTGGGGAGCCCAGAACTGGGCGCAGAGCTCCAGGTGGGGTCTCCCCAGGGCAGAGCAGAGGGGGAGGAGAACCTCCCTCGCCCTGCTGGCCACGCTCCTCTTGCTGTGCCCCAGGACACCCTTGGCCTTCTTGCTAACAAAGCAAGGAAGAGCAAAGCAAGAGACATCACATTTTTTTAAGGAGCTCCAGGCTTTGGTCCAATTCTCCATCCCATCCTTCTCTTTTTCCTTCCTCCCCTGCCTCGTTTTAAGTCTTGTGCTGCTGTTTCTTGTTACCTAATTGGAGAAGCTCGATGGTGATTAAACCACACCTGCCAACTATTTCTTAAAATTACCCCCCAGGAGTGTCTGCAAAGGAAAACCCAACCCAGTTCAGGCCATTTATTAGCTGGCAACAGGATTCATGCACAGGTGCTTCCTTTTGAACTGTTAGCGCATCTTCATCCTTCACCTTTGAACCCTAGAGTATAAAGACAGGGATGAGGGGCTTGCTGGGAGCCTTGGGCTTTGGTGGAAGAATATAGGAGTTTGGTGTGATTTGTTACTGGGTTCCCTGGCTTCTTCTAGGAGCTTTTTTGCTTTGGGGAAGCCATCCTCTGAGGGTAAGTGGGGTTTGGTTTGTAGGCTGTGCCTCTCAAAATGTGCAATGCTGCGTTTGTTATTTCTTGAAGCTGATCCAGGTAGCATCCTAAGATAATGATTTATGGCTTGGGGGCCCTTTGTGGGTCATCTGCTGCTTGCTTTGAGAGGAGTTGCTGGGACATTGGTGCTTATAGTGAGCCCAATCCTTGTGTAGTCCATGTGCGCCCTTAGAATGTGTTGGGTGACCGCTTGAAAGGCGATGAGCTGTTGCTGGCTGTTTATGGGAGCTGATGGGAAAGGTCTTGCCTTGAGCTGAGAAGAGGCCAGCGAAAAGGTTCCTTCCCAAGGCCAGCTTGGGCACAGCTCAGGCTGGTGTTTGGGTGGGAGGTTTGGTTCCTTGAGAGCAAAACGTATGTACCTTGCGCAGGGGGCTTCCTTGGCCAGCTATGGCTAAAGATCTGCCTGGGCCACTGCATCTTCCCTTGCTAGCCCAGCAGGTGCCAAACTTACTTTTATTCCTCCTTCCAAGCTGTTTTGTTGTTCTGCACTTGAGCGGCTGGGTTAGCAGCAGGGGGTGGCTGTGTGTGGCGGTGTTTAGAGTCAAATGAAATTATTCCTATCCATACCTTGGCCGTTAACGTGTCTGGAATGCCTAAGAGATGTCAGTATTGCTGCGTTTGTGTTTTATTTGACTTTGAAGGCTGTCGGCCAGCGCGTGGCTCGGATGAGCCAGGGTGCTGGGCAGATGAGGTAGTGAAAAGTGAGCTCCTCCGTGAGTCTTGCTGGGAGCCTCACGCTGCTGCAGACAAACAGCGTTTGTTTTCTTCTTTTCTTCCTCTCCTCCCCACCCCAGTGTGTTTTGTAATATTCTTGGCTTTGTGAATGTACAGGGTGATGATGGTACCTATAACCATAGCGAAGGTGGGAGAGCATGTAAGCCAGGCCCAGGATTTCCTGATCAGCTGGAATTCCCACATTGGGAATTCAGAAAACACTTTTCTGGGGGAATTTTTTGGTGAAGATGCCAAGTTCCAGTGCGCTTCCATCCTTCTGTTTGTATGGCAGCACTGATGTGCCTGTAGGTGCCATCCATCTTGGGGGGTTCAAGGAAAGCACTTGTAAAGGGAAGCCTGGAATGAACTAAATCAAAGATGCGCATCTGCATGTTCACAGAATCCCAGCCTGGCCAGGGTTGGAAGGGATCTCGGAGCTCACCCAGTGCCACCCCCCCACCCAAGCAGGCTCACCCAGAGCAGGGGGCACAGGACAGCGTCCAGGCGGGGGGTGAAGATCTCCAGAGAAGGAGACTCCACAGCCCCCCTGGGCAGCCTGGGCCAGGGCTCGGGCACCCTCCCAGGCAAGAAGTTCTTCCTCCCGTTCAACTGGAACCTCTTCTGCTTCAGGTTGTGCCCATGGCCCCTTGGCCTGGCGCTGGGCACCCCTGGGAAGAGTCTGGCTGCGTCCCCGTGCCCCCCACCCTGGAGATATTTGTAGGTGGTGATGAGATCCCCTCTCAGCCTGCTCTTCTCCAGGCCCACAGCTTGTGGCTGGGATCCTTTCGGGGCACTGGCTGCTCTCCTCTATCATTTATTTTTAAAAAAAGAAGCATAGGGCTGTAATTCCAGCTTTGCTTAGGCAGCGGGTTTCAGCTGCTTGGCACCCGGGGCCCTGGAGGCAGTTTTGTCGGTGTCTTATAATCGTGTTTCAAGGGAGTTGTACTTTTCCGTAGAAATCCATTTATAAATCCATTTAATAAGCAAACGCGTGGGCTCCCTGTGCCCCTTACAAGAATGAATTGGTTAAGGGAATGTTCTCCTTAGAAGGAGCAAGAGCTTTCTTGTCGCTTTGCAGCAGAAGGTGGCATCCGAAGTAATTTTCTTTTAATCCCACTAGAAAAGTGCCTGAAAGCTCAGGGCTTTAGGAAGTAAAATGTCACCAAAAAGTGATCAGAAGTCTGGGAATCAGTTGAATAAAAGCAGAAAAGGCTGATTTGTAACGCAAGCCTTGAATGCTATGGGCCAGACCATTTTGGTTTGCGATCATTTCAGGTTTCCCACTCCTGCTGATAGGCAAAGGGCAAAGAGAATCTGGGCTCTGGTGTGGAAGGAAAGGAAAAACCAATGGGTTTGGCTGCTGCCCGGGCAGCTGGGCCTGCCTAGGAAAGCCCTCGCGTTAGACCAGGACCAAGGCGGAGCAGGGAAGGTTTGCAAGCTATGGCTTGAAGGTGGTCAAGGGATTTGGTGGGGGAAAGATTTGTAAAGGAGGGGTTGTGCTGAATGCACCCCTTCATAGAATCATGGAATGGTTTGGGTTGGAAGGGACCCTGAGAGGTCACCCAGCCCCACCCCCCTGCAGGAGCAGGGACACCTTGAACCAGAGCAGGTTGCCCACAGCCCCGGCCAACCTGGCCTTGGATGTTCCCAGGGATGGGGCCTCCACCACCGCCCTGGGCAACCCCTCCCGCTCTTTCCCACCCTCACGGCCAAGAATTTCTGCCTTGATCCAGTCGAAACCCGCCCTGGTTTGCTTTGAGACCATCCCCCGTGTCCTGTCCCAGCAGGCCCTGCTCAAAAGATTGTCCCCGTCTTCCCTGGGGGCCCCCTTGAAGCCCTGAGCGGCCGCAATCAGGTCCCCCCGCAGCCCCCTCTGCTCCAGGTTGAACAACTCTTGCTTGTTTAAAGGTGGTGTATGTGTTATAAATTTTTTGCTTTCCCCCATGACCCCACTTTTGTGGGAGCCGATTCTTGAGGGGGAAGAAAACCTCACGAGATGTGCTGATGTGATTGAGTCCATCGATGAGGCAGTTGTGGGCATAATGGAACATTCCCGGGGGGGCTGGAATTTTCACCCAACGGGGGAAAAGCCACACTGCTGAGAATTTTGCTTGACCAAGCCTGCCCCGAAGGCTAATGCTGCTCAGGAGGAAGCCACCTTTCTCTGGAGGGCTGGGCATTCCCTTTTCTTGCTCAGGGGTGGCAGCTGCGTGTGGGTCCCCGATGCTCTTTTTTTGGGATAAAACTAAAGTTGTGATGCATCTGCGTATTCTGTCGCTGGAGGCTCTTTCTGTCTTGGTTTTGTTTTTTCTTTCTGGACTTAAGCAGAAAGGCATGTTAAGTGCTTTTTATGACTCTCCAGCCATAAGCTGCAGGCAGCCGATACTAAACCAAGCGGAGATGCGGGGGAAGTGGGTTTTCAGCAGTAATCCCTCCCAAAGCCAAGACTGTGACACAAGGAGCTTGGGTGCCTGTAGAGTTCCTTGATTTCCCGGCAAGTGCTAGCTAACCAGGGGGGCTTCATCTTCCTTGAGCCGAGCTCGGAGCAAGGCAGTGTGCAGCAATCGGAGACCAAACCAGGGGCTGCCCGTGTGTGGTTCCCAGGGAGGGAATTTCCACCTGGTTTTATTTTTATTGATGACAGTGTGAAGCGCCAGATGAAATTACCATTGGGGAAAGGTGAGGCAGAGTCCTGCGTCGCCAGCACAGCACCCTGACTTGATTTTTAACCTTGCCGGGGCTTCTAATAATATGACATCATTCGGAGGCCAAGCTATTCTTTCTCTGAACTGCTGCTTCTGCCTTCAGCGTTGCCCGTCTCTGTGCAGGATAATCTCCTCCTTCCTGTGTGAATTAGGAGGAGCAGCAGCCGAGGGGCCCCCTAGACCATCCCCGCTCCAAACAAAACACCGCTGCAAATCACCCTCTCTTCCCGCCCCTGCCCCGTTTTCTCTCCGCAGCACAAATGGTTTCATCCCGGAGAGTGCTGGGATAGCCGCTAAATGTGCGGAAGGGAGCTAACCCACCAAAATCCATTTCCAGGATAGTTACCTGGGGCAGGTAAGAGTGTTGCTTTGCCAGAACGGCCGGGATATTCCCTCCAACGCATCCGGGTCCCCTCCCAGCTGTTTTTCCATCTTGTCTAAGGCGACGGAGGGGACAAGATCCAACGTTAGGCTTCACTTTGGGGGTCTCCCTGCTTCAATTCAAGGTGTTGTCTGCGTTGGGGAGAAGTCCGTGCTTCCCAAGTGTCCCAACGTGGAGCAAGCCTCGAAGGGGAAAGGGGGAGAGAGGAATTTTCCAGGTTCTTTGTGATTTGTTCTGGAGCAATTGATTGTAAATGGCTGCTAACTTGCTGGAGGGGAAAAGAAAATTCCTCTTGAAAGGAATCCGGGCACGGATTTCTTCCCTACCTCTTTGTTGAAAAGTATTCTTTGATGCTGTAGGCTTGCAAACAACAGCTCTGCTCCACCTCCGAGCTGGCGGCGTTTCAGCAGCTATGGGTGTTAGGAAATTCCTGTGTCTTTAGTGCTGGTGTAGATGCTGCTCCCCCATCGCAAGCTCCGGCTGTTTGAAGCTGCGAGAGTGGCTGGAGGGACCGCTCCTCGCCGAGGGTTTGGGAATCTCTGGGCGAGTTGGGACTTGGAAAGGTTCTTTGCAACGGGGTCGCTGGGTGGAGGGTCTGGGCAAAAACCCAAACAAACCCCTTTGGATTGTCATCCCTGGGAACAGTCGCAGCTCTGAGGCTTCAAGAAAAATATTGGCTTTAGGCTTGTTTGAAAATGCAAAATCTCCTAAAACAATTAACTTCGCTTTGGAAAAACAGAGGGGTAATAAAGGGGGAGGCGAGCATCCGTTGTCTTTGGAACGGTTCCTCTACCAGTTCTCTGCTGGGCACCAGAATGCGATGGGATCTGCCGGCTGCATCAAGATCAGGTTACGCGGTGACTCTGCTTGAGGGGGGGAACAACGCTGCGCAATGCCCCACGAGCCCTTTTGGAACCTGTGGAAACGGGGAAAACTCATGGAGCGACTGGAGGGGAAGCGGGGAGGCAGAGGGGCTGGATGCCATGGGTACCTGGTCTTGACCTTGGCTGTGGTCAGTGGCCGGTACTCACTCTCAGGAGTAGTGTTGTTGGAAGATACCGGAGCTCAGAAATTGCTAGAGCAGCTGCAAAAGCTGATGTGAGGCTTCCAGGTGCCATGACTTTTGGTTTTGCAGGTAGCACCCTGGAGGGGTGAGGCTGTGCGAGGCCCAAACTTGTGTAGTGTGTGCTTAGAGACATGATCTAAATGGGTCTTGGCTCCTAATATCCCCCAAACCTGGAAATAACCAGGCTCCCAAACTTCTCCTATACGCACAGAATCCCAGCCTGGCTGGGGTTGGAAGGGCCCTCGGAGCTCACCCAGTGCCACCCCCCCACCCAAGCAGGCTCACCCAGAGCAGGGGGCACAGGACAGCGTCCAGGCGGGGGGTGAAGATCTCCAGAGAAGGAGACTCCACAGCCCCCCTGGGCAGCCTGGGCCAGGGCTCGGGCACCCTCCCAGGCAAGAAGTTCTTCCTCCCGTTCAACTGGAACCTCTTCTGCTTCAGGCTGTGCCCATGGCCCCTTGGCCTGGCGCTGGGCACCCCTGGGAAGAGTCTGGCTGCGTCCCCGTGCCCCCCACCCTGGAGATTTTGTAGGTGGTGATGAGATCCCCTCTCAGCCTGCTCTGCTCCAGGCTGGAGAAGCCAAGTTATGCCTTTTCCAGACCAGGGAAAAATTGCTGTTGTTGAGGTCAGGGCTTTGAAACCCGAAATATTTCTCGCCTCCATTATGCAAGCAGGTAAGGTCTGCAGCAGGCTGACGTGCGCCCTGGCCTGATCCGGTCTGATGTTTCTCATATCCAACTCTGGTGTGTGGGGACAGAGTTGCAAAAGCGGCTTCTGACCCTTTGTCAGTGCTGGGTGCTCCCAACTGGCCCAGTCTGTCTGACGTGCTGTGCTATTGTCATGGGCTGTTGACACTTCGGTTGAAACCAGTTATGCTGGGCTGTTTTCCTGGTCGCTCTGGGTGTTGCTTTATGAAAACATTGCCTCTAAAGCACTCGCCGAGTGCCGGTTTGTTGAAACTTTAAAGGAACGAGTAAAATCAGGAGTATTTTTAGCCTGCTGCCATCCCAAACGCCACAGCTGCCGAGCACGTGGTGGCTTCGGAGCTGTCTGAAGCCTATGGAAGCCAGCGCTGCTGCCGAGTGGCTTTGACCTGGGTTCTGCTTCTGGTGCAGCAGCGTGGAGAGTTGGGTCTGACCCAAACTTATCTCTGGCAGCACAAGCGCAAAGTGGGGGCTGTCTTACCGCACCTTGGACCTGGGTTGCTTTGGTCTCAGGCTACTAATGTAAGCGAAAGGGTGATAAGTGCCTGGTGGGAAGGGGAAGGGTCTGCTCTGTGCCACTCAGGTAGGATGCTTGACATCTGAAATGACTTCGTGTCACTGTAATATTGCTGTAAAGCTGTCCCTCGCTACAAGAAAGACATTGCGTTGCTGGAGCGTGTCCAGAGAAGGGCAGCGGAGCTGGGGAGGGGTCTGGAGCCCCAGGCTGCTGGGGAGCGGCTGGGGGGGCCGGTTCAGGGGGGGGGCCCTGGGCCCCAGCCCGGGGGGGATTTAACAGCTGGGCAGAGGCGGTGCTGAGGGCCGGGGTTTGGGGGTGGGATGGCAGGGGTAGGGGGACGGCTGGGCTGGGGGAGCTGAAAGGGCTTTGCCAACCCAAACCATTCTGGGATTCTATGTTAGGACCGGACTTGGTGACTTGGTTGCTCTCTGCTATGGCAAAGCAAGCTGCTAAAATGATAGTTTTTATTGTTAAGCACCCTGGGGTATCATTAGTGCAGCTTTTTGCTACTTCTGAAAATGCCCAGGGAAGCCTTGGGCAAGGCCCCTGTGCCTGGTGCTGTCCCGGGGGTGGCACTGTCTCATCTGCCTGAAGGTGCGGGGTTTGGAAGCAGTGGAACCTCTCTTCTGAGGTTTCTGCAGCCCTCGTGAGCTTTCTGCTGTGATTCGAGGGGTAGAATTTCAGGAGCCTGGTGCAATTTTCAGTTCCTGCCAGACCCTCTGCTGTCTCTGCCTGTCCTACTCCTCCGTCTTTTCTTCTGCCGGTGTCCCTACGGCTCTGCTTCTCTTTATTGGCCCTGTTAATGTGTCCTTGGGTCTTTGGCCCTATCTCTGTCCCCTTTGTGCTTGGGCTCTCTTTGCAAATCTCCTGCCTATTTTACATAACATTACGGGGCTCTGCCAAGCTCTACCGGCCTGGCAGCCGATTAGGGCTGTGCTTGGTGATAACATTGTTCCTTGGGGAACAGATGATGGCAGGAGGAGGGCGGGAGAAGAGGAAATTGGAGTCGAATGGAAACTGCTGGGGCTTTTGCAAAGGCAGCAGGCATAAATCAAATCGAATGGCTGTTGCAAACTCGGGAGGGTTTTGGTGTATTTTCCTTCGTAATTTATGCGGCTCTGGCTCGTTAGCACTGTGTGGTGGTGGTACTGGTGCAGCGCTTGGCAGGTAGGATAATCTCTGCTGTGCTGGGGATGGCTGGGCTGGCAGGGCAGAAGTGTCAGCTCTTTTTCTATCAGCGACGCGTGCTTTTGCCAAGTTACAGCAGGGAAATCCCAGTCTGTGCCTCAGTTTCCCTTGTGCCTTGCTACGTCTCCTTTTCCCTGCTTCTTATCCGTTTTGAGGTTTGTGTTGCACTGGGTGAGTGTGGTTGCTGCAGTGGATGATGGGGGGGGTGTCACATCCTGACCTGACAGCCTGCTTGTGATGGGGGTGCTGTAGGTGTAGGCTGGGAAAACAGCCTGTGGGTGCCAGGGCAAGGCAGCTCCTCCATGGCGGGGTCGCACCCGGTCATTCGGAAGATCCGCTTCCCTCCTGCCATGGGGCAGAGGCTCTGGCCAGCACGGGCGAGCCCTCGCTGTAGGACCAGAGGGTGCCAGTTCCTGCAGAGCAGCACCTTTGCCAGCAGGAATGGTCCACGAGGGAGGGTGATGCTGGCAGATCGGAGCTAACGCGTTCCAGCCAGAACCGGAGGGGCTCGGGAATTGGCTTTGGCCTCCGTGGAGGCAGCAGGGACTCCGGTTACAGCTCCTGGGTCTCCTGGAAGGACCCGCCTAGGGGAGGACCCAAGGAGGGACAGGCTCCTCGGAGCTCTGGCAAACTTGCTTCCCAGGAGCCAGCAGTTCGGAACGCTCCGTGATGGACTCTGGGGCTGTAACGCTGCTTTGAAACTTTCCTGTAAGGCATTTGGCTTTTTTTTCTTCTTTTTTCTTACTTGGAAAGCGCCTCTGCCCTCCAGAGATGGAGATCTCCTTGCGGGATAGCTGCCTGGCTCTCCTGCAGCGGGGAGAGCGATGCTAGATGCCCAGTTTGGATGCAGTGGGTGTGCTTTCAGGTAAGGACGCTGCTCTTTGGAGTAAAAGCTTGTCCTGTTTATGGCTTAAAGGTATCGCAGGGCTGTGTAAATCCATGAGTAAACCAGGTTGGATTTGAGCCTTTATAGATCCATTGTTCTGCACAGATGGTGGTTATGAGGGGGGGTGTAAATTCAGCCCTTCATCCCCTTTCATTTCCACGCTACGCCGGCTGGCGGTTCCTTCCCAAGCGCTGAATGTCTTCCCAGACCTCAAGGAGCTGACGAGTGTTTTCCACTCTTGCAAGTGAGAGGAATTGGGGAAGGGAGGATGCTTGGACCCTTGCTTTCTGTGTAAAAGGACTCTGAACTCGCTGTGAACCTGGGGCGGTAATGAACTGAGTAAGAAGGGAGATGGCGTGTGCGTAGGGATAACGCAGGCGAGGAGGAGAGGCAGGTTCTGTGCTCGTTTTGTGGGGTGGTTCCTGCCAAAACTGCGCTGGGTTTTCGGCAGGGGGGCAGGGAGTGACTCGAGCGGAGTTGGAGGGAGTGTGATTAGGGGAGAGCCTGTGTTTGCGTATTGCTCAAGGAAAGGGGCCGCTGAATTGTTGCAGCTTTGGTTTATTGAATAAGCGATGCTGGTAAGGCGGGGGGGTGTGGGGGAGGAATCTTGTAAGACCCCGCCGAGGGGCGTAAGGCCATGGAAGGGGGTTGCTGGGACACTGAACAATAGATTCGTCCAGCTCCTTTGTGCATCATGGCACCAGCCTGACTTTCTATCTGCTTGCTGCTGTGGGCAGGGTGTTGCTCTTCTTCCCCCCCCCCCGCCCTGGCCGTGCCTGTGAAGTTTTGCTTCGTGGCGTTGCCTGCCCTTGCTGCCAAGCTTCAAGGTCAGTTTTTCTAATTGCAGGGTAGTGGCATGGGGAGCTCCTGGGAGCAGTCACCAGCATTAACCTGTCAGCCCGACCTGGACCCCACCCAGCACGGGGTATTGCAACCTATGCGCCTTTCGGAGGGATTTTGCAACTCCCAAACGTTTCCCCCCCCGCCTCCCTGCCCCGTTTTACCTGGGTCTTGCCTAAAAAGAAGCACTTCAGTGGTGGTGTTAGGGTCGACACCAAGGGCCTGTTTCTCCAGCCTGCAGTGTTCTACAGGCAGAGCACAGCACCTTTGTGGGTTTACACAGCTCTAATCCCCCCAGTAAACATGCTGTGGAACCAGCACTTGTGAACTTTTTTCCCCCAAAGCTTTACACAATTTGCCAGTGAGCGTGCAGTCTTAACGAGGAAGTTTATGGGGCTTGTCATAGCTGTGGAATCCTTAATATTCACCACCAAGTAAGATTGGTCTCTAATTTAGTGGTAACTTTAAAGCTAGGCTTATCTGGATTTAATTTATCGTGGTGTCAGCTCAGAAATTACCGAGATGAAGACCTGGATCCATCGATGTGGTTGTTTGCTGCAGCATTTTAACGTTGCTTAAAAATTCAAGCGTGGTGTGGGCTGCCCCTGTGCTGCACGCAGGCAAGTTTCTGGGCATCCGCATGCAATCTTAAAATGGCAGAGACTTCCCTGACTTGAGCCGCAATTTGGTTTGGGATTAAAGCTTTCAAAAATGTTCAGAGGAAGCTGGTTTGCATGGGAATGGCCTCGCCTTGGATTTGGTGCCTCCCCAGGTGCACCCTAGGCAGGTGGCCATCAACTCTGCCCTGTGATTCACAGCCCCTGTGTGTGTCCTGTTCCGAGGCGTCCCTCCCTCCCTCCTTCCAGTGTGTTTCACTCTTCAAGCCCAAACACGCCCCCGTTACCTGCCAAGTTCGCCCCGCGGTTTCTCTGCAGAACCCACTCGGTTGCTTTCATCCCCTGCGTGGCGTTGGGACCACACAACTCCCTGGAACAGCTCTGTGCTTTGAGATCTCCCAGCATCCCATGACCTGAAAAGAGAGGGAAGATGGACTTGTTATATAGGACTGGCCCATGACACCATCCCCTGGGGCAGGCCCGTTCCTCCTCTGCCTCCTTTTTCCTTTTCCCCCACTAATATTTGTAAAAAATACTATTTTGCCTATTTGGCAGATTTTAAAGGGAGCGAGTTCATTCATATGGCTTTCTCGCCCCGTGGCAAAGAGAGCCACGTGCCGAAGCGGGCTGATGCAGAGCCCATTAGGCAGCGGTGACCAAAAGTTTGGCTGTGGGTACGATGGAGTTTCCCAGCTCAGCCCTCCTGTTTGTGCAGCTTGGTGTGGGTGACAATACGCTGGCCCGCCCGCCACGCTCTTCGCCTCCCGACGAGCGACCTCGCCGCTTGTGCCGAGAGCTCCTGCTGGAGTCTCCCGGAGAACAGAGCGGTTGCTGCCTGGAGAGCGGAGGAACAGGCAATGAATTAGGGCTCCCTGCACTGTGTTTTGGTTTTGGGGGAGTGGGGGGGTGGTTAAAATGAGTTGTGAGTCGGGCACCGTGCGTTCTCTCGCTGTTTGAAGAACGTGGTCTGCGTTAAGCTTTCTCTACAACGAGGATGAACGAGCTCCTGGGATGATGGGGAGAACCAGTGACTTCATGTGTGGGGAACAGCACCAGGGTAAGGAAAAACCGTGTCAGTTGTCAGCACCTCGGTGCCGCGAGGAAGGAGGCTCCAAAACTGGGTTTGCCTGTCCTCAGCAGGGACTGTGGCCAGCCCTGACTTGAGATTTCCAAGCTCTTGGTTAGGAAAGGAACACAAACATCTGCAGTGGGGGATAACAAGCAGGCTTCTCCCCTACGCTTGTTCACGGTGCTGTGTTTTTTCATGTTTTCACTTTATTTTTTTTCATGGATGGGGTAACATGAGTGTCAATTACTGGGTTTATTTTGACTCTGTAAGGTAAAACATCCTTTAATTTAACCTGAGGTTTCATTTTTGGCTTGCTGCAGGAGAGGAAGTTAATTACCAGAGGGGACATGGGCTTTCGAAATTAAGACTTACTGTGGTGACCCAGACAAACGCTCGGTCGGTCTCGCTCCCAGCAGCGCCCAGTGCATCGAAGAAATGTGAAAAGTCCTTCCTGAGTAAACTTAAATGACTTTTCCCATCAACTTTTTCCCACTGAGTTCAATGAGTTTTGTGTTGCAGCCTTGTTCCAGAGTTGGACGGGAAGAAGGGAGTTGCTTCCTGCGCGGGTGACTTTACTGGTCAATACTCCAATGATCTACCTGCTCTTTGCCTCTTGGCAAAGTTTGGGAAGGGCTTACCTGATTTGGGAAGGATTGGCAAGCTGGGCGTTACAATAGCCTTTAAGTGATAAAATGACCCGGGAAAGATGAGCGATGTGCGCTCGCTGAAGCAGGTAGCAGCAGTCCTGGGGACTGCAATAGCTGCAGGGGCTCTGTAGTCTTCATCAGCGTGCTGGTTTGTGGTTGACCGATAAACCTCCCTCGGTGCTGCGCTGTGTTTGCATTGCTGAGGTAGAACATCTGGGACAACAGAAATAGTTTTCTCTGTCACCCCCGCGAAGCTTACAGACAGGGAGAATCTCTTATCAGATCTGGCAAACCTTCTCCCTTCCCGTGAATGTTCAAGGATTTCCTGCCACCTCGGTAGTGGCTCCAAGGACAGACAAGGACTCGGCCTGGGAGATGGGTAGCTCTGGATGGAATACAGAAGTGGTTTCCTGTTGCTCATGTGGTTGTTTCTGTGTGTTTCAAGCTCCTCCCCACCTCCATCCATGTCAAAGGCATTATTGTAAGCGCTCGGCAGCTTGGGGTAGTTGTGTGCGGGCACAACAAGCTAACAATACTCTCGTCCCTCCCTAGGACAGCAGCGATGAAGAACTGTTTCTACAATGAGACTGTGGGGTTCTTCTACAACAACAGCCGCAAAGAGCTGACCACGTACTGGAGGACCAAGGATGTCCTGGTGGTTGCCCTGGGCCTGACGGTGAGCGTCATTGTGCTCCTGACCAACCTGCTGGTTATCACCGCTATCATCATCAACCGGCGTTTCCACTACCCCATCTACTACCTGCTGGGGAATTTGGCAGCTGCTGACCTCTTTGCTGGCATCGCCTACATGTTTCTCATGTTCCACACGGGGCCCAGGACAGCCGAGCTCTCCCTGAAGACCTGGTTCATCCGCCAGAGCCTGCTGGACACCAGCTTGACGGCCTCTGTGGTGAACCTGCTGGCAATCGCTGTCGAAAGGCACCAGACTATTTTCACCATGCAGTTACACAGCAAGATGTCCAACCAGCGTGTGATGATCCTCATCTTCTGTATTTGGGTCACAGCCCTGCTCCTGGGGCTCATCCCGTCCTATGGCTGGCACTGCCTCTGTGCCCTGGAGAAGTGCTCCAGCATGGCGCCACTCTACAGCAGGAGCTACCTGACCTTCTGGGCCATATCCAACCTGGTTATCTTCTTGATCATGGTGGTTGTGTACACGCACATCTTCATCTATGTCAAAAGGAAGATGACGCGGATGTCCAAGCACACCAGCTTCCGCCCCCGCTACAAGGAGACCATGATCAGCCTCGTCAAGACAGTCACCATCATCCTGAGTAAGTCCCCTTGCTTGGTGGTGTCTTGATCCTCTGTCCCGGGTTGTGCAGGGCTAGGGAGGCGAAAGCGCGTGGGACAACAGGGAGGATTGGGAAGGTGGCATTCTGCTTCCCTGGTCTCGGAAGCTGCTGGGGTGATGGTTTGCTGAGGAGCTCGAGAGTTTCAAGTTGCTGCATGAATTGTGTGAGCTGTAATGGGAGCAACCTGGCAGCTGGAGGGGAGGGCAAGGTCCTGAGCCCCTTCCCTTCCGGCATGGCTGCTCTTCTGGTTAGCAGGGATGAAGGGGACTTGCTTATCTGACTCCTCTAAGTGGGGGTGCTTGGGGTAAAGAGGCTTTTTTATGTGCTCGCTCTGGTCTGCTGCCCCCACAGAAGGGTAGCATGGAATTAGGAGCTATAATCGGGCTTTATCGAGAAGTGGGACTCTTAATAAAGGATGGAGAGAGGTTTGGGGTGGCAGATAATTACCCTGTAATCACCTGTAAGGGTGATGGGGAAAGAATGAGGGAGTCGCATCCAAATTCCTTGCTGTTTACTGGAACAAAGCAAGGAACTCTGAGGGGTTTGGGGTTTTTTTGAGCAGCTCAGTACTGGGTCTCAATCTGCTTGGGTAAATCCATCCCTGGGAAGTCCCAACTCTTTGTTTGAGTGGCTCTCCCTGAGCACGGGATCTCCAGCAGAGTGCTAACTGCCTGCCAGTCTGTCTGCATCCCCAGTCTGTAGTGCAAATGGGGGCAGATCAGTAACTGGAAGTGGCTGGCACTGGGGCTCTGCCTCTCCAGGATATTTAACGTTAGTCAGACACGTGCCCAGTGCTGTGTGGGCAGCAGCAGAGGCTGGTGTCTGCGTTGTGCCAGCTGTGATTTCTTTAATCTGCTTTTGTCTCGTGCTTTAACAGCCAAACCACCATTCTTTTAAAGTGAAATAACTCAACACGCTTGGGTCTTCTGCAACCCAGCTCGACTCCAGGCTTACGGTCGCAACCCCTTGCTTGCAAATCTTTCCTGATAAGTGCAGAATTTGCTCCGTCAGGGAAACCTTGCAGCTGCAAACAAAGGCAAATACTCCCTTGCAAACTCCCGCTGGCAGGGGAGGGGAGCAGTGGGGGGGCTGTCGGGCTGCTTGGTGCGTCCCTGCTCGGGAGTACGCCGGCTTGCTGGGGTCCTGTTGCAACTTGTGAGTGTTGGAACCAGAGTTTTCTGCCTGTTCCTGCCTTTCCTGTGATGTCTGCCTCACAATCTGTCCGTCTCTCGGGAGTTTGTCGCTGCCTTGGAGCTGAGCAGATGCAGTGCAGAGGAACAGCAGGGCTCAGGAGTGATTTACCTTGTGTATTTTGCATGGTCCACAGCGGAGAGAAAAGCGTTGTTTTCCCCTTTCCTACCCAAATGGTATCGGAGGGGTCACCCCGTGGTGTCAGCAGGATTGCTTCACTTTCTGGGACTTCACACCATCAGATGGAAGAGGGTTGGCAGGACAGGGAGTGCTGGCCAAGAAGGAAAAGACAATTTGTGTTTGGTGCATCACCTTATTTTTGGGAGATCCTTTCCCTCTGTGTCCCTCCCCACCTCCTGGCTTGGCCTGCCCACCTTTTGTCTGCTGCAACGAGCTGGGGTCTGAGGAGGCTCAGAGCTGCTGCGGTTTCTCAGAGGGAATTGGGGCTGGGGTCTGAGGATGGACGCAGCGGGGAAGAACCCAACGTGGAAAGCTGGGGGAGGCTTGGGGGTTCATCAGGCCTTTGGGGACTCCTGTAACCCAAAGGTTTTCCCCTTCCTTTGCAGGACAGCGTCGGGGAGAAGCAGCAGTTATTTCTGTACAGGTCCTTTGCACGGGAGCGAATCGCTCAACTTGGGAGGTGTGTGTGTGGGGGAATCTTTCAGTTTGGACTTGGTGTACAGAAAGCTGCGACTGCAGAGGGGTTTTTTTCCCCTTCCTGCAAAAGCCCTGGTGTAATTCCTTCTCCACCCTCGCTCCCCAGCCTTTTGCAAACTTGGACTCTGCACAGAGGAATACTTTACGCCTTATGCATCAGAGGGTGTAGCTGCTGCCGAGGGTGTGGTAGGAGCTGTCTATGCGTGCCGCTTCCTTGCGAGGCAAGGTAGCCACCATCGATAATCCTGCAGGTCCTGGGTATTAAGAACAGGTCTAGGAGCTGACCTGGAAACCAAGAGTAAGTCCAAGGTGCATCTGGAAACTCGTATCAAACTTTCCCACAGGCCGGTTGAGCGATGCAGGATGTCACTGTGACCAAACCACAGGGCAGGGTCGTTAGTCACCATCCTGTGTTAGACCTTTGAGTTCAGGCTTCTTTTTAGATGCTTTAGCATCCATTAAGGAGCGAGGACATGGGCTGGGTTTGCAGGCAAAGACCCAAAACTTTTTAGGTACCTTTTTTTCTCTTTCCCCTTCTCATCTTTAATATTCTTCTGGCTTTCTTTCATGCTGCTGGGAGCCAGGCTGCAGAGGAGCTGGCTTGCCTTGTGGATGCTGGAAACCTGGCTAGAAAAGAAAGTTACATCACTGAACAAGGAGGTCCCTTTCTGCAGGCTCACCCAGGAGGGAAGTACTAGACTTGACTTCGTGACAGGAATCTCTCCTTTATATTTCCTAAATTTCAAGGGAGCAAAGTGTCTGAAAGAGCAGGGAAAGCTGCCTGGTCCTGTGGTGGCTGATGTGATGCTCCCAGAGGGACAGGATTTGCTTCAGTAAAAAGGGTGATGCGATGCAGCGGCCTGAAATCGGCATGGAACGTTCTCAGAAGATCCCCCCCACCCCGTATGCTCCTCTGACTTCTCACTAGTGCAGCGTTTCGCTCAACGACAGCATTGAATTCAGCCTCTTGGTTTTGGTGCAGCTCCTCGGGCGGTTCTTTCTGGGCAGATGTTTTTCAGTAAAGGGTGTAGCTGCAGAGTTTCCAGCAAGTCTTGTTCTCTTCCACCCTTTCCCAGAAGACCCAGCAGGGTGCAGCTCCTGTGCCTTAAGATACAACCTTATGCGTGACCTCCAGGAGCTCTGATGGGCGAGTGCTCCATTTACGTCAGCCTGAAAATCACGACCGTAAAAAAGGGATTTTAGGAGCCGCAGGCACCTCCCCACTCGGTCATGCAAACAGCAATTATCCTTTTTCCAGAGAACTTTGCAGGTGGTGGCAAGAACATCGTATCAGCCCAACTGAATCAGTGGTGGCGTCTGTCCAGCTCTGTCCTGCTGTGGGCCAGCCCGTTGGAAGAGTGGCTGGAAAGCTGCCCGATGGAAAAGGACCCATGGGTGTTGGTTGAGAGGCAGCTGAATAGGAGGCAGCAGGGTGCCCAGGTGGCCAAGGGGGCCAGCGGCATCCTGGCTTGTATCAGGAGTGGTGTGGCCAGCAGGAGCAGGGCAGGGACCGTGCCCCTGTGCTGGGCACTGGGGGGGCCGCCCCTCGACTGCTGGGGTCAGGGTTGGGCCCCCCCTCCCCGAAGGCCCTGGGGGCTGGGGGGGGGGGGGGGGGGGCCCTTGGTCCGGGGGGAGCCGGGGGGGTCGGGCTCTGCTCCCAGGGAAGGGGCGATGGGACGAGGGGCAAGGGCCTCGAGTTGTGCCAGGGCAGGGGGAGGTTGGCCCTGGGGAACAATTCCTTCCCCAAAGGGCTGTCGGGGCTGGAAGGGGCTGCCCAGGGAAGGGGGCGAGTCCCCAGCCCGGGGGGGATTTAACAGCCGGGCAGAGGCGGTGCTGAGGGCGGGGTTTGGGGGTGGGATGGCAGGGGTAGGGGGACGGCTGGGCTGGGGCAGCTGGAAGGGCTTTTCCCACCCAAACGATTCCGTGATTCTAAGATTTTCTACTCAGCGTAGAGCTGTGCAAGAGAAACTTCATTGGACTGCTCTGAGCGTTGGCCAGGACTCCTCTAAACTCGTACCGATAACTAAAGGCCCCCTTAAACTGAATGGACAGCGGAGGTTATTTCACTCAGGGTGCGTTACTCTGACTGTCCCCTAACTTTATGGCCTGTTCTCCTTTTTGGAGGGAGCGGCACATAAATAGGAGATCTGGAGACTTGATGTTGTGCTCTGTAAGTGCAACGATGGGGATGAGGGGAGGTAGGGGAAAGTGCTTGGAAGTGTTGTTCTGAGTGCATGGGGAGGGGGGGAACCC
Source organism: Gorsachius magnificus (assembly GCA_034008185.1). Classification (NCBI taxonomy): domain Eukaryota; kingdom Metazoa; phylum Chordata; class Aves; order Pelecaniformes; family Ardeidae; genus Gorsachius; species Gorsachius magnificus. The sequence continues at coordinate 721,245 of CM067106.1, read as the reverse complement.
AATGCCTACATCTTTAATATTTGCTGGTTGAATCCTTGGTCTTCCTCAGAAGCAAAAATACTGAGTGAAACTGGTTTCTTCCCCCCAAACTCTTTTCCACCAAATAAACCACCAGTGATTCCATTGAGTGTCTTTACAGTGAGCGACCGGGCAGAGCCAGGATTCTACCTCTTTCTCTAACAGGGATTCTTCTCTCCCCAGGTGCGTTTGTCATCTGCTGGACTCCGGGACAAGTTGTGCTCCTCCTGGATGGCTTGGGCTGCAAGAGCTGCAACGTTCTAGCGGTGGAGAAATACGTCCTTTTGCTGGCGGAGATCAACTCGTTGATCAATGCTATTGTCTACTCTTACAGGGACAACGAGATGCGTAGCACCTTCCGGAGGATCCTCTGCTTTGTTTGTTATAGGAATTCCAAATACACCCCCACGGTGGTGAAGCTGAACACCACAGACCGCAGAACGCTTTCTCAGAACGGGCACTTCACCGTGGATTCCTCCATTTAGCTCTTGGCGAGGCGGGCATGGCGCTGAGGAACAGCCGCTTTCCGTGCGGAGGCGAAGAGCAACCTGCTGCTAACGCAGTGGAGACTTGTGTGTGTGCTCAAGCATAAAACATTTCTGTCATCGACAAAGGACGGGATGCTTTTAAGGAACTGCTGGATGGTGCGTTGTTTAGGACACGCCTTGAGTACTATTCTTATTAAAGACTGCTATTTCTAATGCGAAGTTGATTTGATTTAGCAAGCACCTCGAAGTATGCGACGTGCAACGGGAATCTGGTGTGGGCTCTCGGCGAGCCAAGTATTTTCGTGGTACTTCAGTATTACTACCTGCAGAAACGGCTGCCGCGGTGGTAGCGTGCTCCGAAGAGCCAAGGCTCTTCAGCTTTACGTGTTGCTTCCTAAACAGAGCTGCTTAGTGTTCCCCGGGAGAGCCTTATTCGGGTTGTGTTCCATCCGCTTCAGAAATCACATTCTTAAGGCCTCTTCTGAGAAGAATCTGTTTGAGTTGCTTCCTGAGAAGCAGCTTCCCAATTCCCCAAGTGTCTGTAACTGAATTTCAAAGTGTTCTGGGCTGTTGGAGGGTGTCTTTAGGAGCCACCTAATTCCGTCTTAAAATAAGAGAGCAGTGCTGTAACTGCAGTTGCATTTGTGTTCTGCTAAGCGGTACCATGTGGCATACACCAGTTTATTGCCTATTCATAAATGTGGAGTGAGTCATGTTCCCATTAAACCCTTGTCGTATGTGTTGAAACCCCTTTGGGACAGGTTTAGGTTGGATTCCAAGGCAATCAGTACTTTTGCCTTGGGTTTTAATGTGCAGTTGTACCTTAATACTTCTCAAATAATGTGTTGAGTCTGTTCACACATAGCCCTTCTCCCTGCAAAGCACCGTAAGAAATTAGTGGTATTAATTAACGTTAGCACATGTAGGATCTAGTTTTCTGCCTAAGTCTGACACGCAATGCAAACTGTCGCTCTTGCTTGCGAGGCCACAACTGGAGGGCAGAGGCTCTGCTGGCAGAAGAATATTCGTGGCTGAGAATCCATAAATACTTCAGGCTTCCTTCACCTTCATGCTGTTAAACCTTAATGGTGTGAACGTGCCTGTGGCAGCCCCAAATCTGGCGCTGGGCTCTTATCAGGGGCTCTTGTGAGAGCAGAGAGGTTCACAGAATGCAGGCTTGGTAATATTGTCTAACGATGTAATTCCGTGGATTATATTTTTTTTTTAATAGAACAACCCTGCTCTGCCAGAGGATCAGCTTCTGACTGATCCCCTCAGCTGGCTTTGCAGAAGAGACCATGTATGGGAGATGTCGTTACTCACACGCGTGCGTGTGTGGACTCTTCCTTGCAGAACATGGTTGGGAAGTGGCAGTGTTAAGGTGACAAGTCTCCCGGACTGACTAGAACAGTCTTGGAATGTGGTTCCCATCTCCGTGTCCCAGAGGCTTTTTTGAATAAATGTTTCGTCCTGGGTTTTAGAAAAGAAGGCTTGGAATTAATTTTTTTCTCACCCCCACTATTTCCCCACTCTGAAGCCCTGGGTGAATTGTCCCCCAGTTGTGCCTCGCGGCGCTGGGAAGGAGGGATGCCAGCCCCTGTGCTTGTGGCCATCGTGACCAGCTCTGTGGTGGCCCTGCTACCCATTTGCCTTCTAGGTAGGTTGTGAGGGTGTCTTGCAGGGCTGCATGTCTGTGTCCAGAGGGGTGAAAGCCTCTGGAAAGCCGGTGAAGAGAAATGGAGGAGGTAATTTTTGGTAAGACCGTGGCCTTGTCCGTTGCTTGCAGACACCAGACTTAGCTGGTTTGGGGAAATTTCACGCCAGTAAAGCATAGCAGGGGACAGGGCTAAGAGAAAGCGTAATTGTATTTCTATTGCTAAAGGAGACTCCTAGTGACTCTTGCTTTCCCTGGAAAACATGGTTTTTGGGATACAGGGACAGCCTGCAGTGGAAGCAGGTGGTGGATTAGCAGTAGCTGGGGGAAGACTGTCATGGTGAACACCTGGAAAGCTGTTACTGGGAGTGATGGAGCTGGGACAGAACTAACTGGGACCTTTCCTGCTTTCCTGAAACCCCTCCCCCAGGGCTCATGCGCTTCCTGCTACTTCATCTAAAGTTATTTTTACAATGAAACACATTCCAAGCTCTGTTTTTATTAACAAAGGGGAGGAGGAGGAGGAAATACAAAAGCTCATGTTGCCTAGGTGTGGGATTAGCATCACCCTGATTTAACTGGGGTGGGTGTGTAAGGAATTAACTGTACGGCATTTGGGTGTGGATGAGTGTTTGTAGTGGGCGAGACGACGCTTGGCTCCTAAAGCGCCGCCGTTGGCTTTTTATGCCCAATTGGGCCTCTAATAAGCTGTGCGTGGCCTCCCCCGAGGGACCCGGTGACTCGCCTGACCTCAGCCTTTTGCTGGTCGAGCCGTGTTTCAGCGATGCGATCCCGCTCGGCCAAGCGCTCTCCTGTAAGTACCCGCAACACGGGCACACGATGCTGCTGACAACAGCCACCTGATCGCCACGGCGGGGGGAATCATCTCAGAGGGTGGGTTTATCCTGGTATTTTAAATGGCGCTCTTAAGCTTAGCCTAACTACCAAACCAGCATAAATACTAAAAAGCTGTCGAACGCAACGTGGATGGAAAGTCCGTGAAGGACTTGGAGCGGTTTGTGCCGAGCGGGATATCCTGGCTACCCGGAGAACGTCAATACTTTCCCTATAAAAAGGGATTCTGCTGAACAATGGTAACTGAGCATACAAATTCAGCTTGATGTGTGATTTTTCCAAAGGTAAAAAGCAGCTGATGAGTGGTGGGAGGAAGGGGAAATAAAGGCCCAAACCTTTCATGGCGCTTGCCTCTGAGTGATGGCTGGCACCCGTCGGGGATGGAGGTGGGTTGTCTGGAAGTCTTCGGTGAGATTTCCCTCCCCGAGTGACTTGGGACTGGTGGATTTCTGGTTGTTTCCAGCTGGCTGTAATAGATGAGAAGAGCAGGAAATGAGGAGTCATAGAAACTAGCCTGGAAAGCGCTGGTTTTGGTGAGATTTGGAAAGAAATGGTGAATCGAGGAGGCAGAAGAGCTACAAGGAGGATTTTAACAGCAGTGAAGATGGGCGAAGAGAGAAGGGGAGACATAAATGGTGTGTACAGAACATCCATCACAAAAAATTGAGGGGTTTGGGCTGTTCAGTATCCCATGTGACTTGACTTTCTCGTTGAATTTGGAAGCACAAAGCCTGGTTGAACTACTTGGGGGTAGGAACCACGTCGTGCTGTGTGTTCCACTGGCTGTCGTGTGTCCTAAAGGAGATGCTGCAGCGAAGGGTGTGGTGCTCTCCGGTTACGCGTTCCCTTCCCGAAGCTGCTCAGAAGACTCTAAGTACAGCTTTATGGCTGCGTGCAGAACTGGGTGCTGCCCGGCTTATGGGAGAGCTTGGGTTTTAATTTGCCATCCACAACCTCTGCTGTGTCTCACTTAAATGCGACAATATAGAATTATAGAATTGTTTGGATTAGGAAAGCCCTTTCAGCTCCCCCAGCCCAGCTGTCCCCCTACCCCTGCCATCCCACCCCCAAACCCCGGCCCTCAGCACCGCCTCTGCCCGGCTGTTAAATCCCCCCCGGGCTGGGGACTCGCCCCCTTCCCTGGGCAGCCCCTTCCAGCCCCTGACAGCCCTTTGGGGAAGGAATTGTTCCCCAGGGCCAACCTCCCCCTGCCCTGGCACAAGGCCCCCGCTCCAGCTGACCCCCCCAGCCCCCCAGCTGCTCCCCAGCAGCCTGGGGCTCCAGACCCCTCCCCAGCTCTGCTGCCCTTCTCTGGACACGCTCCAGCCCCCCCAGGGCCTTCGGGGAGGGGGGGGCCCAACCCTGACCCCAGCAGTCGAGGGGCGGCCCCCCCAGTGCCCAGCACAGGGGCACGGTCCCTGCCCTGCTCCTGCTGGCCACACCACTCCTGATACAAGCCAGGATGCCGCTGGCCCCCTTGGCCACCTGGGCACCCTGCTGGCTCCTATTCAGCTGCCTCTCAACCAACCCCCCCCAGCTCCTTTCCCACCGGGCAGCTTTCCACTCTTTCTCTTTTCTTTCAATCTCTCTTTTCCCTTCAAAAACTCCCCCTGCCTCTCTTGTTCTAAATCCCAGTATGAAACTGCCTTCAAAGGTTCATCACTGGTTTCCTCGAGCGCTTTTTAAGAAGAAATCTCCCCAAAATTCATGTGTGGAGGGTGGTTGTGCGTTTTGTTTTTTTTTTTCCTTTGAGGCATGTGAGATTTGTTCTAAACTTATTCTGTGCTGGGTGGGAGGAAGGAAGAGACACCTAGGAACTCTCTTAAAGGGATCAAATGTGGGACAAGTGAGAACACACAGCTCGATCAAAGATGGGCCGTGTGGTTCCAGGAATGAGAGGTCATGCCTCGCTGGCTGGTTGGAATTCCTGAAGCAAGCCGCTGCCAAAAGTAATATGGATTTTGGTGTGGTTTTTTTGGGGAGGGTAGCACTGGAGACTGATCCTGTAGGGACTGATGGGCTCAGAAAGCTTATTTTATTGAAGAAAAAATCCAACAAAAAAAAAAACCCAACCCCAAAACCTGTAGGAAGGGGAAAGAATGAGGGAGACAGTGAGATTAGTATGGGGAAGCTGGTGATGGTGGGGTTTTCTTTGCCTTTAAACTTCAGTTTGTCATCCCTCTGACCTACGGAGACATGGAAAATGAAAATCAAAGTTTCTGCTAGATTGTAAGCACAGCCAAGGCAGAAATTGAACTTTTTGGGAGTCAGTTGTGCTGATGTTTGAGCAATATCAGGGCTGAGAGACTATTTGGAGTGGTGTGGTGCCTGGGGGCCCTGGGCTGTATGACGGTTGCGGGCAGGTTTGGAGCCCACCCATATGTTTGTGTTGTGCAGCCCCAGCTGAAGGCCAGCGAGGCGGTGGCGAGCACCTGGGGGCTTTTGTGGGGCGAGTTCTTGGCTGGGGACAGAAGTTTCGTTAATGCAGTTGTGACGTGAGGCCTGGTATCTCCCTGTGGTGGGTTGGCATGCGTGTAGCCGAGAGGATTTAAGACCTCCTGTGGTATTTTGGTGAAAAGCTTTTCTATGAAACCCACACTGTTGGGCAGCAGCGGTTGGGTTGCAGAGTCCCCGCTCCCACACGGCACGTGTGTAACTTCCGTGAGCACAAGCACCAAGAACCCCTGTCTCATCTCATCTGAAAGCTGTTGCAGCCCCGAGTCCAGCTTCAAACGGAGTTTCTGGTGCTCTTGACTGGGTTTTGTCCTTGCACTGTGACTGGCACCAAGAGCAGCCCTGCCCAGAGGGACCTGGGGGTGCTGGGGGACAAAAAGCTGCCCATGAGCCGGCCATGGGCGCTGGCAGCCCCCAAGGCCCAACCCTCCCCGGGGCTGCATCCCCAGCAGCGTGGCCAGCGGCCAGGGAGGGGATTGTGCCCCTCTGCTCCGCTCCGGTGAGCCCCCCCTGGAGCCCCGCGTCCAGCTGGGGAGCCCTGGGCACAAGGAGGGGGGGCCAGAGGAGGGCGACCAAAATGCTGCGAGGGCTGGAGCCCCTCTGCTGCGGGCCGGGCTGGGAGAGTTGGGGGGGTTCAGCCTGGAGCAGAGGGGGCTGCGGGGGGACCTGATTGTGGCCCCTCAGGGCTTCAAGGGGATCCATAGGGATCCTCTCTGGCCTGGGGGGAAATGACACTTTTTATTACAAATGGAGATTAAAGATGCATCCTCGTGTCTTGATGCTTTCTGGCATGGGCTGTTGTGAGTGTAATGCAGCTCTCGGTGCTACATCAGGTTTTATTTTATCATTTCCTTAATCTGGCTGTAAGAAGAAACTTAGTTCACAGCCCAAATCGGAGTAAAACCCCTCAGTGTTTGGAAACCCTGGCAGGTCACGGGGGCATTCACAAATACGAAGGCCAGTGCCAGAGCATCCCAGCTGAATGTGGATGGGGAATTCTTGGGGTATCGATGGTGTCACCTCTCACCGGTGTTGCATGTGGACCGAGGCATGGACTGTGCAGTCACCTTCAGTGGCTGTGACAGCACTTGACATTCCTGGTGGCCAAGGGATGCGTAACCAACTTGGGGTTGAAGCTGCAGGAGCACGGATGTGAATAAGCACAAGCAGAAGTCATGACCAGCAGGACTGCGCACGCGATGGGATGCGGCTCTCCAGGGCCCACGGAGATCTCTACAAGTGGTGTTTTGAAATGGGGAGTGTACAATTCTCCTTGGAAGCAGCTCACGAGTCCCCTTACTGGCAGGAAAACCTTGGCAAGGGCTGCGGGGATGAGGGTGGCTGTGGCGTGGTGTGCTGTAGCCTTCCTCCGCCGGGAGGCAATGCAAGCCAAGTGTTTGGTTTTTTTTTTTTCTCCCCACCATGTGTTCGCCTGTTCTCTGCCTGACGCTGCTTCTTCGTGTCCCTTTCTCCCCTGAGAAGGGGGGATGCGTGCTCTCCCATCGGCCCGCTTGGCGCTTCGCAATGCTCCGTGGAGGGGCCGTGCCACCCTTGCCGTCACCCGCAGGCGAATCCAGGAGTTGGGTGACATCAGGTGTGGCAGCGGAGCCTGTTTCCCACAACTTCTCCGTTTTGGGGCTGAGCAAAGCCTCCAACCGATCCGTGAAACCGAGTTCGTAAGCTCCAAGTTGACAGGACACTGACAGCGAGCGGCGGTCACAGATGCGAGAGCGAGGCGAGTGTTTCTCCCCGTAGGAATGAGGTACCTTCACGCACGTACGTATGATTTGCGTATCTCGCGGGCAGAGGCATTTCCAAATCAGTCTGCTGGTCCAGACAAACGCTGAAATCCCGCTGGGGAGGTCATAGTTTCCGCGCGCTGCTGCCTCCAGCTGCAGAAGCAGCCCTCGTGGGTCTAGCAGCTAATTTAATCCCATCGCAGCACCAGTGCTTACTTGAGCTGCAGCTCTCACTATGGAAATGCCCAGAGATAAGGCGTAGGCTATGGTGGGGGGTTATCTCCCTGTGAATTTATGCTCTGGGGGCTTTTAGGCTCGGTTTATAACTCATCAGTTGGCATCTGAAGTCCTGGCTTTAGTTTTAAAATGAACCCTTCCCCCCTCCTTTTTGTGCTGACAGGAGAGAATTCGCTTGCTAATTATACCCCAGTCCATTTCCAATCGAAACGCGCAGGGCGATTTATCAGGGAGCTGGAGACAGCTTTCCCCAGTCCCTTGGCTGCATCAGCAAGAACTTTTGCAAGACAATTTAATTCCTTGTCATCTTTTAATCCAGCTCCCTTTCCCCTTGTAGTCAGCCCCTGAATGAGAGAAGACGGCTTATTAATCATTTTCGCAAAAGGCTGCGAAATACAGTGGTTTGGGTTTTTTTTCGGTGGTGCCTGCTCTGGATCTCATCCATCAGCATTCCCAGAGCACTCAGAGCCGCAGGATCATAAATATTCAGCCCTGTGACATGGGAAAATTAGTTCCCTCGCTGTGAAAAACTGACACGCGTGGAGTCGGGTTTTGCCTTCCCTGGGGTCTTAACGGGTGCTGCTCAGATTTGGATTTGGCCCCAGTGTTTTATGCAAGAACCTGCTTAAAATAAAGCCTGAGGGGGAAAAAAAAAAAAATAAAGCGTGTGTGTTCTCAGTGTCACAAAGCATGAGTGGGGTCACTGTCTTGCTGGGTTGAGCGGGAACTTCTAGCTCGTAAAGCCAGGCCTAAATTAAGGTCCTAAACCTGTGGCGTTAGGTTGGAATGAATGGAAGATCGCTGGATGCTGAACTTTGCCATGTGATGTGCCCGGGTATCTAAAGCTGCAGGATAAATACCGCCCTCGTTATCAACTTACTGGTGAGCTGGGATAACGAAGGAGGAGGGGTTGATTGCTCTGAGCCAAGTCCCAACCTGGGGACTTGCAGGGTTTATCTGCTTCCTCCGTCACTGCCGTTCTCTTCCCCATCTCGCTCTGTCTCTCCCTGTCTCTGCTCTGCTGCCTTTCCAGCGAAGCCGTCCCGTCCTTGGGATGCTTTCGGTGTTATCCCACAGGCGTTTTAGCAGAGGCTTCTTCCCTGAAATAAAGGCAAAACATCGCAACCTGAGGTCAGGAGCCAGAATAAATCTTGGTTTTCCTTATTATAGATGTCAGAGCTCAAGTTGAATTGCTCATATTTGGGAAATTTTAATAAATACGCTGCGGTTTGCTGCCCATGGGGTCGTAAGGGTGGGAAGCATCAGCGTGAGCAAAAAAAAAAAAAAGTGTTGCTTGGGCATCGCCCCTAAAGAGCCAAATCCAGTGCGAGGTGAAGCCAGGGTTGCTTTAGCACTGAAGCTTCGTAATGACTGTAAATGGGAGTATATAGATACACACAAATACAGACTTATACGTAAAAATAAACCAGTAGGAAGCTGTTCTGTTTCTGGGCATTAACGCTGCTTCTGGCCCAACGATGAAAAAGAACAGAAAAGGTAAATATAGCCAGCTCGGGTCGATTGAGAGCGTTACGGCGGTTGCTGTGGCCCCTCTGATTTAAAGCTTCAGTCAGTTCAATCAATAAAGGCACCGATACGGAGCGAAGGGTAATGCTCTGCCTGGAAACAAGATTGTGTGATCTGGAAGGAGGCGAGCGGAGTTCTGGGAACTCGGTGCCTCCATGTTTGTGTTTACCGGTACCAGCAGCTGCCTGGAATTCTCTAAAATAATAAAGTTTTGTCTTTTTTGGGTTTGGTTTTTTTTTTTTTTTTTGTGTCTAAATACAAGTTACCCCCTGAGGAGCAGAGTTGTGCTGAGGTTCCCCTCCAGGGCTCTGCGCTGATTGTGCCTGTAGAGGTGCCTGAAAATGCCAGTGGGTTTTGTGGTGTTTTGGGGGGGGAGAAGAGGCTCAGCGGGAGGAAGAGGAGGTTTCCCTGCTTTGCATTTGGGATTGGCCGTGACCCCCGAGGGGCCCAGCTGCCTTCCAGAGCCGTAAGGCCCCTGCACGTTACCGTAATTATTGCTTTTAATAAACTTCGCTGAACATCACTGCCTTTGCTGTGGAGGAAGAAGAGTTTTGGCTTCGTCGTTCCGCTCGGAACACCCCCAGAGGGGAAGCTCCGGGTCCCTTTGCAGCACTTTCACCATTCATTGCGTTGTCCAGGAGGAAACGTTAACATTTTCTTTGCAAAGATTCTCCTGAGCAGCTGGGGAGAGGCATCCAAGAGAGGGACGGAACGCGGATTTGGTGTTCTGAAGCAGAAGATGGATGTCAGGCGCCCGCGTGGGAGGGCGGATGCAATGTTTCGTATTTGCAGAATCGCTATTGTTATTTTTAAACAGCGCTAAAACCGCGACACTGGAGGTTAAATCGCCCTCGAGGTGAAGATTTGAGCGCTGGGTCGGTAGCGAGCCGGGGCACGGAAGCTGCTTCTGCTTGAAATGCAGCCGTAAGAGGACGTAAATCCCGCACGCGCGACAGGCTGTAAAACACTGGAAGAGGCGAAGAGCGATGCCTGATGCAGCCAGCTCTGTGCTGGCGCAGGAGCATTTAAACACAGCATCTAAATTTGAGGTTTTCCTCCTTTTTTTTTTTTTTTTTTAACTTCCATTTTTAGGCAACCCTAGGTCTCGCTGTAGTGCTGCAACTTTTAAGCAGCAGCTTGGGAGACGCCCGAGCTTCCTATAAAGCCGTCGGGGTGACCCTCGAGAAAAAGCAACTTTTTTCTGTCCTGCAAACCTCGTTCAGCTGCAACTACACCGGGTGCGCAGCAGCTTTGCTGTCGAAGCCTCTGCATGCTCGGTCACGTGAAAGTGTTTTCCCAAGGTGGCAAAGATCTGGGTGACCGGAGCCCGGGTGCGGCCTGTGCCGCCGGTTGAGGAAAGGCGGGAATTACGGCGGCGTTTGGTGCTCGTGGTGTCGGCGTTTTGGGAGATCAGGAGCTTAGGGGTGAGCGGGCAGAGTAAATCACTTTACGGAATCACAGAATGGCCAGGGTTGGAAGGGACCTCAGGAGATAACAGAATCACAGAACCGCAAGGGTTGGAAGGGCCCTCGGAGCTCACCCAGTGCCACCCCCCCACCCAAGCAGGCTCACCCAGAGCAGGGGGCACAGGACAGCGTCCAGGCGGGGGGTGAAGATCTCCAGAGAAGGAGACTCCACAGCCCCCCTGGGCAGCCTGGGCCAGGGCTCGGGCACCCTCCCAGGCAAGAAGTTCTTCCTCCCGTCCCCTTGGCCGGCGCTGGGCACCCCTGGGAAGAGTCTGGCTGCGTCCCCGTGCCCCCCACCCTGGAGATCTTTGTAGGTGGTGATGAGATCCCCTCTCAGCCTGCTCTGCTCCAGGCTGAACAAGCCCAGCTCCCTCAGCCTTTCCTCCTAGGGGAGATGCCCCAGGCCCCCCATCACCTTGGTTGCCCTCCTCTGGGCTCTCCCCAGTAGCTCCTCCTCCTCCTCCTTGAAGTGGGGAGCCCAGAACTGGGCGCAGAGCTCCAGGTGGGGTCTCCCCAGGGCAGAGCAGAGGGGGAGGAGAACCTCCCTCGCCCTGCTGGCCACGCTCCTCTTGCTGCGCCCCAGGACACCCTTGGCCTTCTTGGCCACCAGGGCACCCTGCTGGCTCGTGGCCACCTTGTGGCCCCCCAGGACCCCCAGGTCCCTCTGGGCAGGGCTGCTCTCCATCCTTTCTTCCCCCAGCCTGTATTGATACCGGGGGTTACCCCGACCCAGGGACAGGACCTTGCCCTTGGCCTTGTTGAACCTCATGAGGTTCACACAGGCCCACCTCTCCAGCCTGTCCAGGTCTCTCTGGATGCCATCCCGTCCTTCTGGTGTGTCAACCGCACCACTCAGCTTAGTGTCATCTGCAAACTTGCTGAGGGAGGGTGCGCTCGATCTCACTGACTAAGTCATTGATGAAAACGTTAAACAGCGCTGGTCCCAGTAGGGACCCCTGAGGGACACCACTCGTCACCGGTCTCCATCCGGACATCGAGCCATTGACCACTGCCCTCTGGATGCGACCATCCAGCCAATCCCTTATCCACCCAACAGTCCACCCATCCAATCCACAGCTCTCCAATGTAGAGAGAAGGATGCTGGGGGAGACCTGATTGCGGCCTTTCAGTACCTAAAGGGGGCCCATAGGAAAGATGGGGACAATCTTTTTAGTAGGGCCAGCTGTGTTAGGACAAGGGGTGATGGCTTTAGACTAAACCAGGGTAGGTTTAGACTGGATATAAGGAGGAAATTCTCTACAGTGAGGGTGGAAAACACTGGAACAGGTTGCCCAGAAAGGGGGTGGAGGCCACATCCCTGGGAACATCCAAGGACAGGTTGGTTGGGGCTGTGAGCAACCTCATGTGGTTCAAGGTGTCCCTGCTCCTGCAGGGGGGTTGGGCTGGGTGACCTCTAGGGGTCCCTTCCAACCCAAAACATTCTATGATTCTATGATTCTATGACCGTGACAAAGGCTTTGCAGAAGTCCAGACAGATGATGTCCGTTCGTTTTCCCTTGTCCACTGTTGTTGTTTATGAAATGGCCGATTGCCGCGCTCTCGTTACGGCGTGGATTTGATCCCGCCGGCTCCTCATAGAATCCCTTTGGTTGGAAAAGACCTTTAAGATCATCGAGTCCAACCTTTAACCCAACCCTGCCATCCCACCACTAAACCCTGACCCTCAGCACCTCATCTCCCCTTCTTTTAAATCCCTCCAGGGATGAGGACTCGACCACCTCCCTGGGCAGCTCATTCCAGAGCCTGACAACCCTTTCGGGTTTGATCCCGCCGGCTCCTCGGGAACCTCCGGCGGTAAACGCAGCGGCCGGAGCCCGGTGGTCGTGCCCGGGGAGCCAACCGGCAAGAGGGCGCTCGGAGGTGGCCGCAGCCGGGGCGGGCGGCCCAGGGGGGGGGGGGGGGGGGGGAGGGGGCGTGGCCTGAAGGGGGCGGGGCACGTCGCGGGGCGGGGCGGGCCCGGTGGCGGCGGCGGCGGTGGGGGGGGGGCTGCGGGCGCTGGGCCCTGTTGTGTGGGAGCCGCCGGGGGGGACCGGCCCCGCCGCCCCCCGCCATGGAGGACCCGTCGCGGCTGCTGGCGGCGGCGCACGGCGCCGGGGTGAGCTTACCGGGCGGAATCCCGCCGCCCCCTCCGCCCGCCGCCGCCGCCGCCGGGGATCCGGTCGCCGCGCCCCCCCCCCCCGGGGCCGCCGCCGCCACCACCGCCCGCGCACCACGACACGGGCGACGTCCTGCAGCAGATCATGGCCATCACCGACCAGAGCCTGGACGAGGCCCAGGCCAGGTACCGGTGGGCCCGGCCGCCGGGCGGGGAGCGGGGCTCGGGGCGGCGGGGCTGCTCGGTACCGGTCGCCTTTCCGCGCCGTGACTCAGCTCTGCGCCTGATGCGGGCGGGCGGCGGGGGGGACACCACCCCAGGCCCCGCCGCTCCGGTCATTACCGGGCGAGGGGAGGCGGAGGGCACGGGCCCGGTGGCGCGACCCTTCCGGCCGCCGCTGCGGTGGGATTCGGGTGGGAATCGTCCTCCGGTGGCGGCAACTTCCACGGCCGTTCCCGGTGTTCCCACCTCGCGCTTCCATCCCCGGCGGGATGATGCCCGCGCTCCTCGTAATTAATTTTTCCCACTCTCTCGTTTCCTTCTCGCCGCATGAAGAACACACCACCCCCCCCCCCGGGTGATGTCATCGCAGCCGTCATCCCGGTGGAAACGGGATCGTCCTACCCGCAACGGGAAAACCCAAGCGGCGGCGGCCGCCGTTGAGGGCCAAAGTTTGCCGGGGAGGGAAAGCCAGAGGAGCCCGGGGGTCCGCGGTGCGGGGTGGGCGGGGGGGGGTGGCTCCGAAGGTTTTTCACCACCGTCGGGAAGTTTTTAATCCTATTTGAAGGAAAATCCGCGTCGTTCCCTCTTCCCCGGCCTCGTTGACTTCGTTGGGTTGGAAAGGATTCCATGGCCAACCCCAACCTGGAAATCAACCGAATTCGGCATCTTCTGGTGCGTTCTCCTCGCCCGGCCCTGATTGGCGCGGTGTAATTACGTGTAATTACACGCCTCGCCGCCGCCGCGTGCGGGAGGGGGGCAGCCCCCGCCACCAGGCCGTTGGGGGAGGCAGGCGGCGGAGACTTCCCAAGCGGGTTTGGTAAAAATGGGCAAAAAATGGGGTTTGGGCCTCTTTTTTTTTTGGCAGCTAACGCGCCTCCGGCTTTGCCTGCGGTTGGGCGCGGCGGCTGCCGCGGTGCTGATAAAACCGTGCCGGCTTGGTTGGTTGTTTTAATCCCCGCCTAAAGTTCAGCCGGATTTGGGTACTCCTGTTGCTGTCATGCGCCGTCAGCAGCTGGCGCGCCAAGGCGGCGGCGTTCCCGGGCACAGGTACCGGATTCCCGACGGTTGAGTGGATTGATCGGAATATACGGGGGGAAAAAAAAAAGGGTTCTTAGAACGTCACGATTTGGGTTTAAAGCCGACGCTCCCGGGTAATTTCCAAGTGCAGCCGTGTGCGATTATTCCGTAGGGTTTTCCTCTTCTACCTGGCGCTTTCACCCCGGAATAGCGGCCCGCGGCGCCCCTCTAGACTCCGTTGGCGCGGATTTGCCCGCACGCCGCGAAGGAGCCGCGGTTTTCTCTCCCAGCCTCATCTTGAGGAGAATTTTGAGTGGAATGAATTTGTCGGGAACATTCGTTTCAAATAGGAGTTGAGGCATGGGCTTAGGAAAACGGCCTGGCCATGGGTTAAGCTCAGTCTAAGTAATTTAATCTTGGTCATTAACCTGGCTGATGGTCTTAGGGATGCGGTCGGAGCCCGACGGAAGCATGGCGGGCTGGGAAGGCCCCCACATTTGGAAGCAGTTTTGGGGGATTTTCATGCATGAAAGGGGACGTTGGACCCCAGGCACCAGTCCAGGCTGGGGGCTGCCCTGCTGGGAAGCGGCTCTGCCCAGAGGGACCTGGGGGTCCTGGGGGGCCACAAGGTGGCCACGAGCCAGCAGGGTGCCCTGGTGGCCAAGAAGGCCAAGGGCGTCCTGGGGCGCAGCAAGAGGAGCGTGGCCAGCAGGGCGAGGGAGGTTCTCCTCCCCCTCTGCTCTGCCCTGGGGAGACCCCACCTGGAGCTCTGCGCCCAGTTCTGGGCTCCCCACTTCAAGGAGGAGGAGGAGGAGCTACTGGGGAGAGCCCAGAGGAGGGCAACCAAGGTGATGGGGGGCCTGGGGCATCTCCCCTAGGAGGAAAGGCTGAGGGAGCTGGGCTTGTTCAGCCTGGAGCAGAGCAGGCTGAGAGGGGATCTCATCACCACCTACAAAGATCTCCAGGGTGGGGGGCATGGGGACGCAGCCAGACTCTTCCCAGGGGTGCCCAGCGCCAGGCCAAGGGGCCATGGGCACAGCCTGAAGCAGAAGAGGTTCCAGTTGAACGGGAGGAAGAACTTCTTGCCTGGGAGGGTGCCCGAGCCCTGGCCCAGGCTGCCCAGGGGGGCTGTGGAGTCTCCTTCTCTGGAGATCTTCACCCCCCGCCTGGACGCTGTCCTGTGCCCCCTGCTCTGGGTGAGCCTGCTTGGGTGGGGGGGTGGCACTGGGTGAGCTCCTGAGGTCACTTCCAACCCCGGCCAGGCTGGGATTCTGGGATTCTGTGAAGCTTCTGTCTTCCGGGCAAGAAGGCCGTTTGGTTTGGTCAATCCTCCTTCGGGGGACGAAGCGCTGCGGAAGTGAAACTCCAGCCTGGTTAAACCCAGGCACAAGGGATGCGGGGACGCAGAGGGGGATGCGGGGCTTCTTGCACCTCGGTAACGAGGCTTCAGCCGCTTTATTTCGTGGGGATTGGTTTAATTCCTTTGGATTAAACGTGTCACTGTGTTCCGCGTGCGTTGTTTCGGTGCCTGGCGAGCGTCGGAGGGGCCTTTCCGTGCATGCAAGGAGGATTTCCTAAAAATCAGAGTTGAAAACTCAGGTGAAAGTTTCATTGAAAGGCAATGAAGCTGCCGAGGATGGGTTTAACGCTGCCGTTAAACGCGTTACCTCATCGCCTTCGGCTGCTTCGCCAGAGTTAGAGGCCTTAATTACGCAATTAGCGTTGGGCCTGGCACCTCTGCGGCCTCGTTACCTAAACGCCGCTTTTTAGATGCGGGCGGAGGGCGAGGTCTGGAGGCTCAGGATTCATTTTCTCGCTCTCCCCTCCGGTTTTCCCCTCATCAGGCAAGGACAATAGACACCGCTCGGCGTCTTGGCGGCTGCCTTTGTTCTCGGGCTGTTTGTCGTGGGGCTGATGTTATCAAACATCTCCGCAGCTGAATGGGTCTTGGACTTCTCTTGGCCAAGGGGAGCGGCCAAACGACTTCGGTTTCTGCGATTTTCGTTCCCAAGCTCGGCTTCCCATGTTTGCTGGCGCTTCCAGGAGTAGCCGCAAGCGTGGTGGGTTCTGGGGAAACCCGAGCGCCTGTATCGACGCCGTTCCCAACGGCTGGAGAAGTGACTGGTGCGTGCGAAGGGCACTGGGAAAACCACCGCCTGCCCTCCGGGGGAGGCCTTGGCTCCATCTTTTAGAGGTCGCTCGCCACGCTTCCAGTTGTGTTTTCAACGGAGCGAAGGACGTGGTTCTCCATCTTGATTAGACATTAGGATGGGGTCTGTAATTAACGTTGTCTCTTCCTGGTGAGAAGGGTGTGGGGGGAAGCGTCAAGCGCGGGAAGAGCTTCAAGAAGGCGAGGTCAGCGTACGTGGTAAAACTTGGGTGAAAATGCTGTTTAAATGCACTTGGAGCTTTGTCGGGTCAGATGCCGGGAGCTGGGCGACTCAGCGAGCGGCGCTGGTGTTCTACGTCCTCCCCGCTGTTCAGGATCTACGTGCTCTAAACCCACTGGGTTTTCCCTACCTTTTGGATGGATCCCGTTATTAGATTTGCAGATGACCCCAAGGTGGGTGGGGTGGCTGAGGGATGGGACGACATCCAGAGGGACCTGGCCAAGCTGGAGAGGGGGGGCCATGGGAACCTCATGAGGGTCACCAAGGCCAAGGGCAAGGTCCTGTCCCTGGGTCGGGGCAGCCCCCGGGATCCGTACGGGCTGGGGGGTGAGGGGGTGGAGAGCAGCCCTGCCCAGAGGGACCTGGGGGTGCTGGGGGACGAAAAGCTGCCCATGAGCCGGCCATGGGCGCTGGCAGCCCCCAAGGCCCAACCCTCCCCGGGGCTGCATCCCCAGCAGCGTGGCCAGCGGCCAGGGAGGGGATTGTGCCCCTCTGCTCCGCTCCGCCCCCCCTGGACCCCGCGTCCAGCTGGGGAGCCCTGGGCACAAGGAGGAGGGGGAAAAGCTCGAGGGCTTGGGCCCCTCTGCGCGGGGCCGGGCTGGGAGAGTTGGGGGGGTTCAGCCTGGAGCAGAGGGGGCTGCGGGGGGACCTGATTGCGGCCGCTCAGGGCTTCAAGGGGGCCCCCAGGGAAGACGGGGACAATCTTTTGAGCAGGGCCGGCTGGGACAGGACACGGGGGGATGGTCAAATTCTTGCCGGAGGGTGGGAAAGAGCGGGAGGGGTTGCCCAGGGCGGTGGGGGGCCCCACCCTGGGAACATCCAAGGCCAGGTTGGCCGGGGCTGTGGGCAACCTGCTCTGGTTCAAGGTGTCCCTGCTCCTGCAGGGGGGTGGGGCTGGGTGACCTCTCGGGGTCCCTTCCAACCCAAACCATTCCAGGATTCTGTGATTTTATAGTGGCATACTAAGGCAAGAAGGAACTTTTTATCCCCACATAGAAAACACGCTTTTGGTAGCGCAGGAGGCGCTTACAGTTCCTATAAGCAACACGGAATTTTGAATTTCAAGGCCTGCGTGTTTTTCCGACTGTTTGCTCCTAGCGATGACCTAGCACGGCACTTAAATACATCACCAGAAGTTATGCGTCTCTGAATTTAAGCGCTAACCTGTGCTTCCTGAAGCGCGATCCAGGTCTCCGTAAGCCTTGGCATCTTCGGCGGCCTTTCCTGTCGGCGTTTGCTCAATTCTTTCTTCTTCCATTTCAGAAAACACGCCTTGAACTGCCACAGAATGAAGCCTGCTCTTTTCAGCGTCCTGTGTGAAATCAAAGAGAAAACGGGTACGTTGGTGTCTTTTCTGGCCTCCGCTTCCCCCCACCCCAATCCCCCTTCCCCCTTCAATCATCAGCTCTGCTCTCATTACGTGTGGCCCGATCGATTCTACGACATCAGGCGATTTTTTTTTTTTTTTTTTTTTTTTTTTGGCTTAACAGTCTGGGAATTGGTTTGATGTGGTTTTTATAACGCTGTCTGCAGGTTTGGGGAGAACCACGCTGCGTATTCGAGCAAGCGTTTTGGTTGCGTGTAGGTGAATCTGTAGGGTGGGGGGTTATTTGGTGTCTGGCCAGATACCTCGAGAATCCCCAACAATTCCTGCCGCGTTGTTCCGCGCCTTTTTTTCTCCTTTAAGGAATTGGTACCAAAGCTGTGTTGGCAGTAAGAGTTCAAGGTCGACAAATAACTCTGCTACGGGGGAAAAGGGACAGTGAGGCAGATGGGAAACACTCGGGGATATTGGAAAATGCAGAAGTAGCAGGAAACGGAGTTGGTGGCCACGCAGCTCGCTTTGAGGAGTGGAAGTGCTGGGGGCAAATGGATTTTAAATTTGAATCGCCCCGTGTACGCTTGTCAGAATTAAAAGTGATGTGCTCATAGACAGACGCTTAAGCAATGTTGTTTGAATACTGAAATTCTACAAACTGTAGTGATCTGTAGCAGCTGGAAAGCTGCCCGATGGAAAAGGACCCATGGGTGTTGGTTGAGAGGCAGCTGAATAGGAGGCAGCAGGGTGCCCAGGTGGCCAAGGGGGCCAGCGGCATCCTGGCTTGTATCAGGAGTGGTGTGGCCAGCAGGAGCAGGGCAGGGACCGTGCCCCTGTGCTGGGCACTGGGGGGGCCGCCCCTCGACTGCTGGGGTCAGGGTTGGGCCCCCCCCTCCCCGAAGGCCCGGGGGGGCTGGAGCGTGTCCAGAGAAGGGCAGCGGAGCTGGGGAGGGTCTGGGCGCCGGGGGGGGGCGGGGAAGGGCCTCAAGTTGTGCCAGGGCAGGGGGAGGTTGGCCCTGGGGAACAATTCCTTCCCCAAAGGGCTGTCAGGGGCTGGAAGGGGCTGCCCAGGGAAGGGGGCGAGTCCCCAGCCCTGGGGGGATTTAACAGCCGGGCAGAGGCGGTGCTGAGGGCTGGGGTTTGGGGGTGGGATGGCAGGGGTAGGGGGACGGCTGGGCTGGGGGAGCTGAAAGGGCTTTGCCAACCCAAACCATTCCATGATTTGGTGATTCCATGAATGTTGTTGGTTTTTTAGAGAACAACTACTTTCATGGTGCATAACTAAAATGGTGTCCTTTTTTTTTTTTTTTTTAAGATTTAGTTGTGTTCACATCCTAACCCCCTACATTATTATTATTTCTTCTAAATGCATATGGAAACTCATGGTGCTCTTCACAGCACGGCCAAGGGAGGGACCGCGCGGTTCCGTCCCCTGCCCCGCTCTTCACACGGAAGGCCGCTCCGAGGCAGACATTACGCGTTCAATTCTGGAGAGTTTGGTCGCGTACGTCGCGGTCTCGCGATAGCGCTTGGCTTCTGGAGAGAAATGTTGTGGTAGTAAGCGCGTGTGTGCGCGCTGGCCGGGTGTGCTTTTATGTCTGGCTGTCCTGGGAGGATTGCTCTCCTTAAAGAGGGTCTTGCCTCCCGTTTTCTTTTCCACCTTGAAAGCTGCCTTCTCTGTTGGGTTTTTTTTTTCCAGTTGATTGTAACTGGGACTTCTCCGAGCTAAATCCACTCGCAGGAACAGCCTCTGGTGGCGCGGTGCTGCCGGGTTTGTTTTGCTCTCCTAGGTTTTTGAATGTCTGATGGTCTGTCTATTCCTTATTTAAATCACGGGGAGCAGATGTTATGGCTTCAAGCAAACAAAAGCCTGGCCTTGCCTTAGCGCGAGGTTTTGGGCTCGCTTTGTGACCCAGGCACGCAAGCTGCTTTTCTAGCTCGGAAATCGGTTTCAAACGTGTTCCTCCCCCCACACCCCCCCCCCTGCATCTTGCTTTCCTCCTTTGTTGGAGCGCTGGTATCACTCACAATAGCTGGGGATAAGCCGCGCGCTTTTGCGATGGGCAGCCAACTGAAAGGTGCCGGCAAATCCTCCCCAGGCGTGTTTATTAATTAAAAAGAAATCACAAATGACTCTTTGCCATTTAAATAGATTGGCCACGCTTAGTATTTTGTGCAAACCCTCCTCTCCCCCTCCCCGATGGTTTTAATTTTTAAAATTTTAAACCAGTTATGGGAAAACCAGGTGTCTCATCTTCAAGCCTTAAATACCTGCCTGGAGTGTACACAGCTGCTTGAGGGGGCGCCTAAAGCCTCCTTTGTTTTTTGGGGAGCTCACGGGGCGTACACGGCTGCTTGAGGGGGTGCCTAAAGCCTCCTTCATTTTCTGGGGAGCTCACGGGGCGTACACGGCCGCTTGAGGGGGCAGCCTAAAGCCTCCTTCATTTTTTGGGGAGCTCACGGGGCGTACACGCGCTTGGGGGGCGCCTAAAGCCTCCTTTTTTTTGGGGAGCTCACGGGGCGTACACGGCCGCTTGAGGGGGTGCCTAAAGCCTCCTTTTTTTTTTGGGGAGCTCACGGGGCGTACACAGCCGCTTGAGGGGGCGCCTAAAGCCTCCTTTTTTTTTGGGGGAGCTCACGGGGCGTACGCAGCCACTTGAGGAGGCGCCTAAAGCCTCCTCAGTTTTTTGGGGAGCTCACAGGAGCATTCGGAGCGTTTTTAATCTGCGCAGCGGCTCGGGTTTTGGCTGGTTGGGTTGCTCTTCAGAGGCGATTCAAGCTGCGGGATTTCAAACGTGGCGTAATTCTACCTTAAAACCAGAATGAAACAGCTGTAGCGTTCAAGGCGCACGCTTTTGGTGCTGAATATTAAATTTCAAGAGGTTTTCTTCTCGGCTGATTATACCGTGCTAGGAAGACGCCAGTCTGTGATGGGCCGTGGGGAGCATATTTCTGCCCACTTTTGTGGAACACGCCGCGCAGTGGGACCCTGGTTCTGTGGTAGGGACCGGGGTGTTGCAACGTCGTAACGTGGAGCACTGGTTTTTATCGTTTCTCGTCGCTGCTAGCTGTGACCCGCTGCCCTTTCTGCCGTGCTGGCACTCGGCTGGCTTGATTCACCGGGTGCCTTTTCATGCGGTTATAAAACTTGGCAAGCGGCGTGGCCGAGGAACACGCTTTCTCTTTGTTGCAGAGTTTGTTGACATTCTTATGTAGCCGAGTCTTGTTCCTCAGCGCACGGAGCCCCGCTGGCTTTTGTCTTCTGTTCCCATTCTCTCTCTCTTCTCCCACCCCGAATGCGCAAGACTCGCTTGGATTTGGAGAAAGCGTTCTCCCGTGACAATGCTCGGAGATGTTGTCTGGGGGGTTCAGCCTGGAGCAGAGGGGGCTGAGGGGAGCCCTTCTGGCTGCCTACCAGTGCCTGAGAGGAGGGGGGAGCCGGGGGGGTCGGGCTCTGCTCCCAGGGAAGGGGCGATGGGACGAGGGGCAAGGGCCTCCAGTTGTGCCAGGGCAGGGGGAGGTTGGCCCTGGGGAACAATTCCTTCCCCAAAGGGCTGTCAGGGGCTGGAAGGGGCTGCCCAGGGAAGGGGGCGAGTCCCCAGCCCGGGGGGGATTTAACAGCCGGGCGAGGCGGTGGGGGGGGGGGGGGGGCAGGGGTAGGGCAATGATTGGGCCGGGGGAGCTGGAAGGGCTTTCCCAACCCAAACCATTCCAGGATTCGATTCTGATTCTGTGACGAGCTGATCCAGTGGCGACGTTGTTCTCTTTGCTGGGAGGCTGGAATCCCTGCGGCGGATGGCTAACTGAGAAACGGGGTGTCTCGTGCGCGTGAAAAATCAGGTTGATAGTGCCTGGGGGGGCGTGCGTGGTGTTTGGGCAGCATTAAGAAGTAGTTTAGAGGGGGTTCGTGGTGATTTTAGGTCACCTGCTATTAAAAAAAAAACCAAAACCAAAATGCTGCTGTCTTCTCCCCTACCGGTGTGATTTGTGGACTGCCAAATCGAGGCAAGCCTTCTGCCGGAATGAAACGTCGGTGTTGGCACGAGCATAAATATTTGCAAGCGTAAGACAAGGTGATGGGATCATTGGGGGAAAAAAAACAAACCCAAGACGTGGGCGAGCATGGACGCAGGTCCGGGACCCCAGTTGTGCTCTGCGTGGGTATTTTATACTCCACAGAGTAGGGGCTGCTCGTTTCTGGCCCGAATACGGTGGGGTTTGGTCCTCCCTTTGTCTGTTCTGTACCCGATAGGCGCGTTTGTCGCGCTGGCCTTGCTCTGCCATGTGTTCCCGTGCCCTCTGAAGGAAAACCTGGGAAGGAAAGCAAAGCGCCTCTCGTTTATTTTGGTACCAGTGATCTCGTACAGTTCGTTACAGAACTGCAAGTCTTTAATTAATGAGATGTAAATATATTGTAATGATGGCATTTGCATCCTGAGTGAGGCTTCGGCACCTTAGGTTGTGATGTATTTTAATTAAAGATTAATTAGAAATGATGGGAATTTCATTTTGCTTGGTATAATTATTTTACATATTTGATGGATATCGGGCAGGAGACGTGCCGGCGAGCGCACGCTATGGTATGGGTGCCTCTGACAGGAGCAGCTCGCCAGGCCTTTTCAGCCAGCGTAGGGTTTTTTTTTCCTTAAACATCCATAAAAGTGATGGATTGTGAAGGACTGAGGCAAAGGATTGAAGTGCGAAGGGTTTTTACCCTTACGCAAGGGCTTCCTAAAGCGTGGCTTAAAACACCGGCTGTGCCACAACTGGTTATTCCGTAACTCCAGCCTCTTTGCGCCTTAGTGGGGTTGTCAGGTTCTTCAGCTATGGTGGGAACTTCAAAAATTGGATGGCCAAAAGGCTTTCAGGAGAAGTGTCCTCCTTGGAGCGTTGTGAGGCAGCAGATAACAAGTGGCGTGTAAGGACGGGCACACGGAACAAGCCAGCTTGCTTTTTTCTGCTTGTGCTATTTTTTTCCTGCCCTCTGGAATCCTTTTTGTTTAAGGAAATCTGGTTCTTCCAGAAGCCGCGCAAACCGCAAACTCCCACTGGCATAATTTTCAGGAACGCACGGAGAAATGGGCGACACCCAACCCACAGAGCTCGCAGGATAGAGGTGCCTGCCCTGACCAAACCCTCAGTGGTTCAGCCTGTACTTCTGGGATTGTTTTTACCAGATTGTCCAAAGAAACTCGTGGAAGCCGGTGCGGGCGCAGCGTTCCTGCAGCTGCGATGGGTTTGCGCTCCCATTGCGCCGTCGTTTGAGATTCTTGGCTCTGGAGGTTTGGTTGGTGAGCGACTGCAGCTCTTGTACTTGGAAATTGGGACTGGCTGCTGCTTGCAGCGGAATTAGGAATTCACTGAGGAGGTAGTTTGGGGTGAATCTGATATAAATTACAATCCGTACAAATATCATCGTTAGGTGAAGATAGTACGAGCAGAAATAAAGTCGAAGCAAAAGGTTCCAGGAGAAGCAAAAGGTTCCAAAGAGACCTGGCCAAGCTGGAGAGGGGGGGTGATGGGAACCTCATGAGGGTCACCAAGGCCAAGGGCAAGGTCCTGTCCCTGGGTCGGGGCAGCCCCCGGGATCCGTGCGGGCTGGGGGGTGAGGGGGTGGAGAGCAGCCCTGCCCAGAGGGACCTGGGGGTGCTGGGGGACAAAAAGCTGCCCATGAGCCGGCCATGGGCGCTGGCAGCCCCCAAGGCCCAACCCTCCCCGGGGCTGCATCCCCAGCAGCGTGGCCAGCGGCCAGGGAGGGGATTGTGCCCCTCTGCTCCGCTCCGGTGAGCCCCCCCTGGAGCCCCGCGTCCAGCTGGGGAGCCCTGGGCACAAGGAGGAGGTGGAAGGGTTGGAGCGGGGCCAGAGGAGGGCGACCAAAATGCTGCGAGGGCTGGAGCCCCTCTGCTGCGGGGCCGGGCTGGGAGAGTTGGGGGGGTTCAGCCTGGAGCAGAGGGGGCTGCGGGGGGACCCGATTGCGGCCGCTCAGGGCTTCAAGGGGGCCCCCAGGGAAGAGGGGACAAGGGCCGGAAAGCAAACCAGGGCGGGTTTCGACTGGATCTAAGGCAGAAATTCTTGGCCGTGAGGGTGGGAAAGAGCGGGAGGGGTTGCCCAGGGCGGTGGTGGAGGCCCCATCCCTGGGAACATCCAAGGCCAGGTTGGCCGGGGCTGTGGGCAACCTGCTCTGGTTCAAGGTGTCCCTGCTCCTGCAGGGGGGTGGGGCTGGGTGACCTCTCAGGGTCCCTTCCAACCCAAACCATTCTGTGATTTTTATGACGTCTTAAATTTAAAAATAATATCCGTGGCAATGATTTTTAAACTCGTCTGCGGGTTGGACAGACCGAGCTTCTTGCACCCATCGATTTGTGGGTCTGTTCACCTTTGGGAGAGATTATTTGATAAAAGTTTGAACTACCAGGTTGGAAACGTGGTTTCCAACATGTTGATGATGGTAAACTCCTCTCTAGTTACTTGCAACCGACGGGAGCCGGCCAACCGGAGTCTTCCCTCCTGACTTGGAAAGGTGCTTTGTACAGGCTTTTCAGCAGTCAACTTGAGATGAGCTCATGTGTAATTGATGATAACTAATGTCTAATTACCATAATTAGACAAGTGACATAAAATTAGGCTGCAGCTGGGAGCTCAACTTCAACGTGAGGTACGCTGGTACGCATCGTAATGTGCATAACAAGACGTTTGAGGCATGGTCAAATAAGCAAGGTGACACCAAAATATCTGTTACCCTGAATTTATGCTTGCTGGCCCAAGCAGCTGAACGTGAAAAGGCTGAGGAGCAAATGGCCGCTGGCGAACTCTCTGCTGGGTCTTTTTAAAACCAAAACCCCACCGATGAATAAAAAGCCCCCCCCTTTTTTTCCCCCCTGTGTTTTATTTCTTGTGAGGTTCGCTTGGTAGCGGGCGCACGCAGCAGGTGCTCTGCTGTTTCTTTAAAAAGGTCTTAATTCTAATTCCGTAATGAGTTAGAAAAGCCACTAACGTTTCAAACAGTCAACGCTTTCCTCGTCGTTGTCTTAGCCTGAGGTCACAGTTACACATGTGCTGCCTTACAGCTGCTTTTGCCTTACCTTTTTCCGCTCACAAAGAAGACCGGCAACATCCCGGAGAAGACCTGGATCGCTGTGGCAGGGCGAAGGTCTGCAGCCGCTCCAGAGCGCTCTTTTCTTCAGAATTGTGTAGTCACTTCTGCGTAGCCTGCAAAATACAAAGTTCAGAGATGTGATTGTAAGCTCAGGCTGCCTGTGGGTTCAAAATTATTATTGGTTTTTTTTTTTTAATTAGCTATTCTTTTGCCTACAAAATGCTGAGAATTATTATAAGTGTGTTTGTTTAACATCTCTGTGCATATAATTGCTCTCCCGCCCTCACCCTCTGCATGACGAGAGATCCTTTGTGTTTTATCTTTGGTAGGGAACATAATACCCCGCTAACCTGCCGGTTACAATTTGGAAAAGGTCACTTGAATTTCATGGCTCTGCAAGGTCAAGATCGACTGTTTCTCAAAGTAAAACTGCCGAGCGATCAAAATCAAATTAAAAGCCAAAAAGCTGTTGGCGTTTTTTTTCATATTGACTCAAGATCTCGTGAGTTCTTGTGCTGTTTCAAAAAGGGAGATTGTAATACGTTGTCAGAAGAGTTTTCTGTTCTTGGTGAAGTAAGGGAGTCAGCAAAACCACCACCATGGACGAAGGGAAAGGGCCTCGAGTTGTGCCAGGGCAGGGGGAGGTTGGCCCTGGGGAACAATTCCTTCCCCAAAGGGCTGTCAGGGGCTGGAAGGGGCTGCCCAGGGAAGGGGGCGAGTCCCCAGCCCGGGGGGGATTTAACAGCCGGGCAGAGGCGGTGCTGAGGGCCGGGGTTTGGGGGTGGGATGGCAGGGGTAGGGGGACGGCTGGGCTGGGGGAGCTGAAAGGGTTTTTCCAACTTCAACAATTCTGTGATTCTATGAAATTAAGTTTTTTAAATAAATTTGCTTGGACTCAAACTTGCACAATTGGAGCGTGCAGACGGCTGCAGTCTGGGTTTGTTGAGCCTAAGCTTAAGGAAAGCGGCGCCTGGTGCGTTTTTTCATGTTGCTTCAGATTTTGAGGGATTTTAAAGAGATTTTAATAGATTTTTAAAATTCAGCGCTGTTAAGACTTCGATTTCTAGCCCGCTGCTGTGTAGCAGAGCTGTGTCCTTGGCAGGTAAAGCGGACGAGGTCAAAGTCGCGCCTTGTGTACGGATTCCGACGGGATCTTACACTCATGGGGTGTTGGTTTCCATCCCTGGACGTAGCGGCATGGCGGTTGTCCCAGTGGCTCAGGCCTTTTGTCTGTGGCCTGTCTGCGTGAGCTGGGGCTGAACACTGGTGAGGGCCGGGCAGGAGACCAATACAGCGGCAATCTGCTCTTGAAGAAGCTCATTCTGAATTTTCTAGGCTGCTAAAATAATTTCTGAATGTTGCGTAAACGAGTACGACCCCGAGCAGTCTTTGTATCTGCCTGCACTGGCAAACCCGCCGTACGGTTTGGTGTTCTTCCCTCTGAGCGGTGTTCTGTTTGTCGCGATGTGTTGCCTCGTTGCTGAGGGACATGGTTTGGTGGTGGGATGGCAGGGTTAGGTTAATGGTTGGGCTTGATGATCTTAAAGGGCTTTTCCAACCCAAATGATTCCATGATTCTATGATTCTATGACTCAGTAAACGCTCCCCACTACAATTTGGTGTTCTTCCCTCTGAGCGGTGTTCTGTTTGTCGCAATGTGTTGCCTCGTTGCTGAGAGACAGGGTTTGGTGGTGGGATGGCAGGGTTTGGTGGTGGGATGGCAGGGTTAGGTTAATGGTTGGGCTTGATGATCATAAAGGTCTTTCCAACCCAAACGATTCCGTGATTCTATGATTCAGTAAACGCTCCCCATTTTTTTTGTTTGTGTTTTTTTTTTTTTTTCCCTTGAGCTCAAGACCTGCTAAAACCTCCGAAGGGCGTTTAAATGCTTTGCCAGAACTGAAGTGGATGCTCTTTTCCTGTGTCGGAAATAATCTTTTGATTCCCTCTTTATATTTATCTAGTGTTAAGTATTCGCGGTATTCAGGAAGAAGATCCCCCAGATGCTCAGCTAATGAGACTAGATAACATGTTGCTGGCAGAGGGTGTCTCCGGGCCCGAGAAAAGAGGAAGAGGAGGACCGATGGCTGTAGCAGCAACATCAGGTGGCTGTCCAAATGACAATAGCATTGAACACTCTGACTACAGGGCCAAGCTGTCACAGATCCGACAGATATACCACTCTGAGCTAGAGAAATATGAACAGGTGATCTTTCTGCATGGAAGAGTTTTTATCATCTCAATTAAAAATAACCGTTTTTTCCTTTTGGTGTCGGTTTTGAGAACAGAACAGGAAGTGTAATGAATTCAGGTGAACGCGAGGATATCGAGTCCAGTTGGAAACTTATCTCAGTGTTGCAGACGTAAGGCGAAGATAGAGGGACCGGACATCAAACTAAAGATAATAAATGTCTCATTTATCTTTGTTGCCGTTTTTTTAAGGGTAAATAGAGTAAAGCTGAAACATGGAAGCTCCTCTAAAGTTTTTTTTGGGTATATATTCTTGTGGGGGAAGGGAACTCCAGGGTCTTTTACTGTTTGTCGATACAAATGTGTGCATTTGCAGGCCTGCAGCGAGTTCACCACCCACGTTATGAACCTGCTCCGGGAGCAGAGCAGGACAAGACCGATTTCGCCAAAAGAAATCGAGCGCATGGTGAACATAATCCACGGGAAATTCAGCACCATCCAGATGCAGCTGAAGCAGAGCACGTGCGAGGCAGTAATGATCCTGCGTTCCCGCTTTCTCGATGCAAGGTACGCGAAAACCCCAGCCGGCGATGACGTGGTGTTTAAGCCCAAGCTGCTGCTTGTTGCTCGATGCCGGCGCTTGCGTAAGAAACTGTAAGAAACCTCCCGTTGGTTGCTCCCAGCATCGGTCTGGTTTAAATATTAAGAATTCGCCGCCCGTTTTGCTTGCTCATGTACTTTGATGTCAACGGCTATTTAATTCCGCTCAATTCTTAACGTTCTCCTTCAAACTGAACGTATTTCAGAGGCAAAGAGAAGCCAACGGGGTGCTCTGGCCGGTCCACTCTGTAACACGGTTTAAATAGGAATAACCGGTGTTTTCACAGGCGTAAGCGACGTAACTTCAGCAAACAGGCGACGGAAGTACTGAATGAATATTTTTATTCGCATCTGAGTAATCCTTACCCCAGTGAAGAGGCCAAAGAAGAGCTAGCGAAGAAAGGTGGCATCACCGTTTCGCAGGTATAAAGTGGTTTATTGGAATTAAGTCACTTTTTTTTTTTTTTTCTTTCCCCCTTGAACAATGGGTTTTTTCCCCCGTAGTTAGCAACAGGCTCCAGCTACCAGTGCTTTAAATAGGATTTAGGTTAGGGCTTTTCCAACCCAAACAATTCCGTGATTCCATGGTTCCATGATTCCATGAATGGTTTAGCAGCAGGTATTTTCTGCTCGAAGCCTAGTTTAAAACATCTCCTTGGCTGGTAACCTCCCGAATTTAGCGGACAATGCAATAATCTGATGAAACGCTAACAGCGCTGTATTGTCTCCAGGTTTCCAACTGGTTTGGTAACAAAAGAATCCGATACAAAAAAAACATGGGGAAGTTCCAAGAAGAAGCTAATATTTACGCCGCAAAAACAGCGGTGGACGCAACTAATGTCGTGGCGCAAGGCAACCAGGCAAATTCTCCGTCTACACCAAATTCAGGTGAGCGAGGGTGCCGGCGAAGAGTGTCTCTGCTTGAAAGCCTCTTAATTATTTCTTGTGACAATTAGCACCACGGGATACCGGTGTTTGAAACGGCCGTGGGATTTCTTTTTCTTTTAAACTTAATTGAACATAAGACTCGCTGAAGAACCATTGGGGGTTTTACTTCTCACTAATACAAGTTCATTTTTTTTTTCAGCTTCCTCTGGCTCTTTTAAGATGACAAATTCTGGAGATTCCTTTATAAACTTGCAGTCATTGACTTCCTACCAGAGCTCCCCGGTGGGAGCCAATGTGCAGTCGCAGGTCAGTAAGGAGAAAAAAAAAAAACCCAACCCCAAACCATGCTTTCAGCAGTAGGATAAATGTTAAGATCCCATTTCTCTGTCCTTGAAACGGGATGAACGGGTTTCCCAGGGAGGTCGTGGAGTCTCTGTTCTTGGAGATACTCAAAACCCAACTGGACACGGGCCTGAGCCACCAGTTGACCCTACTTCAAACCTACTGCTATTGTTCTGTCCCTTTACATTGACATTAAATGCGTATTTGCTCATTTTAGAGTCAGTCTTGTTCTGTAGAAGTAGAACTTTGCTTAGGATTTGCGATTAACGCCATTGTTAAACTCATTTTAAGCTTTCCGCCAAATTTCTAAATCCATCTGAACTGCATAAAACCTGTTCCTCCCCCATAAAAGCTAGAGGCGATAGGCACAAGATGAGGCTTTAATTCCGCTTGCTAACGAACGGGCTAGCTATAGCTCGGTGAATAGCAAGTACTGTGCGAAGAAAACTCATTTTCCTGCAAGAAAATCTGCCCCCAAAGAATTTTTGGCTCGATAGATGCATACCACGTACTACTGCATTTCGTTAACTTGACTTTTTTTTTTCCCCCCCTTGCTGTTCTCGCTCTGCGGCCTCTTGTTCTAGATGGATTCCTTACATCATGTCATACACCAGACAGGAAGATACGACACAATTGTGGGGAATCCTTTGTATACGACGCAGCGCATAGATGTAAGATGTGCTGAGGTATTACTAAGAAGCGCGGAATTCTGCCCGGGATTGGTTAATGATCTCTGAATAAATGTTGATTTTTTTATTCCCCCCGACACCGCTGGTGCGGGGATAGGAAAAAGCTGGAAAAGGTGTCGTTAAATACGCCAGCCTTTCCCTCCCAGAGGCTTCATTTTAAATTTTGGCTTCGTTCACCAGAAAATTTGCACGCTTTGGTTAATCCGAAGGAATTAGAGCACCGGGAATAAGAGCAACACCCTAAAATCTGGGGAGGGGCGGGGGAAGAGGTTTTATGGGATATTTGTGGACTGTGCTTTGCCAGAGCCGACCCGTAGTTATTTCCTTTCAAAAGCACCGTCCCTTGCGTGGCGTAAATGTGTCAAGGCATACGTTGCCTGCAAGCAGCTTCTGAAAGGTTGAATGCAAGGATGTGTTGTGTTTACTCTCCCTTCAGGCTAATGGCAGCTGGCAGGATGCTACCACCCCTTCATCAATCACTTCACCTGCTGGAGACCCTGGAAGTGTTAATTCGGATGCGTCTAATTAAGTTTTTAGGACCTATTGATGAGAGGAAAGAGGTCATTAGTGTAATTTGTCAGTGTTGCTCTTTTGCCAATACTATTGTTTATACAACTTGACACACAGCTAATTACCTCAGAACCCCCCCCTGGAACCAATAGAAGATTGTGATTACAACGATACCTCTCTACCTCTCAGCCTCACGCAGTTGAGTTCTTTTGACTTATGCCCATTGGGATGTGAAATTGTTTGAAAAGAACTTGCTTCATTTTCCTAACCAAATTCATTTTTTTAAATATGGATTTTATGGTAAGAATCTGAAAGTGTCTCTTCTAGAACTTGGCGTTCGTCTCAAGTTTTACAGCTTAAGAAAATTGACTTATTTTAATTTCCATAAAGTTTTTTACTATGAAGTTTCTGTTCTAGTTGATAGCTACTAACAGTTAAACCCCCTGTATTGTAATTGTATGCGTTCTCTGTATTGTAATTTTGTATAGGAAAATAAGCTTTTCTTAACTAGAATTCATTCTGAGCTAATTAATCAGAACGTTGCTTTACCAAAACTCTCACTGGACTTTGCTCTCGGGTAGGACCTTCCATCCTGTGTCATTCCACGTAATTCTAATTTAATGTCTAGTAAAAAAAAAAAAAAAAAAAAAAAAAAGGAAAACCACCACCAAAACCACCTGACTTCCCCATGGATAAGAGGGTTTTGTGCATTTCTGCAGCTGTTAACACAGAGTCCACCCCTTTCAGTTGAGATTTTATCAAAGATAATAAACTTCCAAAGCCTTTTTTTTTTTTTTTTTCTTTTTTTTTTCTTTTTGCCCCCCTCCCCTCTCCTTACTCCTTTTCCTCAGCGGGGCTGAGGGAGCGCCTGGGTTTCCTCAGGGAAAGGGCGGGAAACCGGGGGGGGGGGGGGGGCGAGGCGAGGCGGGCGGGTTCTGCGCATGCGCCGGGCCCTCGGGCGCCGCTTTCCCGCCGTGCCTCGCGCCCCAACGGCTGCGGCGGCCGCCATGGAGGAGCGACCGGAGCGGGGCTGCGGGGCGGCGGAGCCCCCCACCGCTTCACCGCGGCCGCCTGGTGGGTCGGAGGAGGAGGTGAGCGCCTGGGGAGGGGGTTCGGCTGAGGGGGGCCGCGGGGAGGCCTCGCTGGCTGGGGGAGGGCGGCTGGGGGGGGGGGGGCGGCGGCGGGGGTGGGAGCGGGGAGGGCTGGGTGGTGCTGAGCATCACCCTCCTGTCACTGAAATGGGGAAGGTATCACTCCCCCGTGGAGCCCGGCCCGGGAGAAGGATCCTGGTCCTGGAAGGGAGAACCGGAGGCACCGGCAGTGCCGGGGGGGAGGGATGTGAAGCGGTGATCCTGATCTACTTAGCAGTGTCCCTGCTCACTGCAGGGGGGTTGGACTAGATGACCTCTAGGGGTCCCTTCCAACCCAAAACTATGATTCTATGATCCAAGCGCTGCGCTTGCTCCAAGCTATAAAGCAAAGCACAGGTTTGGTGCTTTTGAATCCCTGGGAGAAACCTTTCCCCCTCGCTTCACCCCGCTGACACACTGATTATACCTGGTTTTCTCAGATCCTGACCCTGGGGAGAAGAAAGCGGATCCTGAGCAGTTCCTGAAGCCGCCTGACGTAACTGTCGTTTGCAAGAACCTTAGTCCCTGTGAGACCACCGAAGCAGCTACGAGGAAAAGATCCCACGAAAGTCCCAGCCTCCGGAAAAGCCCCCTTGGACTTAGTCCCAAGAGGCTGTCTCCCTGGAGAAGCAGTCCCGGGAAAGACCACGCGTGGAGTTCCTTTAACTTGTCCCCGAGATTGCTCATCACCACTCCTCAAGCCAAGCGGAGCTCTTGGTGTCGTTCGAGCCTGAAGGGGACAAAACACCGAAAATCCCTGCCTCCCGTTCACCAGGATGTCACCGGTGCGTGCTCCGCTGCTTCCCTTTATCAAGCTCGCTCTTGAAACTGGTAGGGCAGCCTGCAGCAAGGTGGAATTTAATTTTATGGCGCGACCTTTAGGGGTAATTACAGTTTAATTGCGTTATTCCTAACCAGCAGCCGCTGATGTGCGTGTTGGCGGTGATCTTGGATGTCCGAGTACTCAAGGATAAAAGGAGCTGCTGCGTTACTGGCTTCTGTAGACCGGTGGTTTGCAGTCTCTGCCTTTTTATTTCCGTGGTTGCGCCTTGAGTGTGACTTTTCCTTGTTGGGAACTCTTTTTTTTCTTTCTCTTTTCCCCGCTCCTGTATCCTGCAAACCACGTTCCTACACAGCAACGGCTTTTAGTGTCTTCCAGGAACGTTCCGGCCGTTTGCAGCTTGGTGTGAATTTAATTGTCCTTAAGCGATTTTTGTTCTGATTTTTCAGAATTAAGCAAATCCATTAGCCTGGATCTGCCAGAGACAGACCGGCTTTCGATGCTGCTCTTGTCCAGCTTCCAGGTAAGGTCCTCTCGTTTTTAAAAAAGCCGATTATTTTTCTCTCGCCTTTCTTCTGCCGCTCCCCGGACGTTCTGATTTGTATAACGGGGTTGGGAAATAGGTATGGGGGGGAGGAGGAGGGGCTCCCTTCTCCCTTGGTAGCCAGCTTTCCCGCGAGCTTCGTCGCACAACCCAACACGTTCTTTTCTACCTGCTCTTAGTTTTCTGCGCAGAAGCTCGAACACCTCTTGAAGCAAACGGACGGCTTTAGCCCCGAGGCTTTCAAAGCTAACGGTAAGGTGCGCCGTTTGCGGCGGCCGGGGTGATCCGGAACGGCAAATTACTGACCCCTCCCCTGGTATCCTCTCAAAATGAGACCGGGGTGCAGCCAAAAAGACGGGAATGACGTTTTTAAGATGCTGCGCGTGATGGGAATTTCTGGGAGGGGGGAGGCAAACGGGCGCGCTGAGCTAAACGGCGGCCCCGGGGATGAGTTGATCTTTAGGAAACAGCGTAAGTACTAACGAGCATGGCTTCCGACGAGGAATCGGAGCGGTATCCGTGGGTTAGGAAGCAGCTTTGTTTCTCTGTATTCACTAATTTGCCAGGCGGTGGGCGTGAGCATGGATTCATCCTGGTTTATTTTGTCTTCGTCTCCAGCGAGCTCGCTCTCAGAAGACCTGAAGCGTTACATGCAGAAACTCAAACGAGACGGAACGCTAACGAGCTGTGTAGAAGACCCTAAAGGGTAAGGACTCGTTGAACTCATCCCTTGCGGCATCAAAATGCTTTGGGTTCATTTAAATGTTGTAATTAGCTGGCTTCCCTCAGTCGGAGCCCTAAGACATGCCAGCAGGTTTTTTTTGGGAGGGGGTGAATCTTTTAAATGGGAAGGAATCCGCTCTTACCCCCTCATACACTGGCAGGATCTGGAGAGGGGAACGGTTCATAAGTCAAAGACGGGCCAGAATATGATTTTTGCCCCTTAAAATGAATAAATGTTTAAAAATCACCGTTATACGCGTGTGGAGGGGGAGGATCGGGCGCCTGGGGGGGTTGTGGATGTTTAGCGTAGAGGAGAGACGGCTCCGGGGAGAGCTTCCGCGCTCGAGGGGCAGGGTGGGGAGCGGCGCTTGGTCGCGGTTTTAAAGCAAAAAAGAGGAGATTTAGGTCAGATACGGGGGAGGAAATTCTTCCTGGTGAGGCAGGCGAGACGGTGGAGGAGGGGGGGGGCTCGGGGACGTGGGGGCTGGAACGTTCCCCGGGACGTGCTGAGCGTTCGGCACGGCTGCCTGAGCAGGATGTGTGGAACGTGGAGATCCGTACGGCGCTGATGTTGGATCTGTGCTGTAGGATTTCACTGGACTCGGCGTTGGATGAGTCGGTGGCCCAAATTAAGGAATACATGGCCAGGTAGGAACGACTGCGCGTGCCACCTGAAGCCCCTAGCGCCTCCGGGGGTTTGGACACCTCCTCCCCGGGGGGTATTTTTGGGTGTATTTAATCCTTTAAGCTGGTTTTTTATTTGTTTGTGGTTTTTTTTTTTTTTTTTTTTCTATGAGCCTGGGCTGTAGTTCAGCTTCACAAAGGGACGCTCCGGGCCCCTTCTCTCCTCCCGCTCCGCAGGTTCACTGCCGAATGTCAGTCCTGGGATCAGCTCCTGCTGCGCTACCGGGAAAGCGCTGAAGAAATATCCAGGTGTGGAATGGCGGAGCCCCGAGAGTTGCGGTGAACGGAGTCAGATCCAGTTGGGGGCCGGGCACAAGCGGTGGCCCCCAGGGCTCAGTTCTGGACCCAGTTCTGTTGAATGTCTTTATCCCTGATCTGGATGGGGGCATCGAGGGTGCCCCTCAGCCATTTGGAGACCAGGCTGGATCCATGGGACCTGGCCAGGCTGGATCCATGGGGACCTGGCCAGGCTGGATCCATGGGACCTGGCCGGGCTGGATCCATGGGACCTGGCCGGGCTGGATCCATGGGGACCTGGCCAGGCTGGATCCATGGGACCTGGCCAGGCTGGATCCATGGGGACCTGGCCAGGCTGGATCCATGGGGACCTGGCCAGGCTGGATCCATGGGGACCTGGCCAGGCTGGATCCATGGGGACCTGGCCAGGCTGGATCCATGGGGACCTGGCCAGGCTGGATCCATGGGGACCTGGCCAGGCTGGATCCATGGGGACCTGGCCAGGCTGGATCCATGGGGACCTGGCCAGGCTGGATCCATGGGACCTGGCCAGGCTGGATCCATGGGGACCTGGCCAGGCTGGATCCATGGGGACCTGGCCAGGCTGGATCCATGGGACCTGGCCAGGCTGGATCCATGGGGACCTGGCCAGGCTGGATCCATGGGGACCTGGCCAGGCTGGATCCATGGGGACCTGGCCAGGCTGGATCCATGGGGACCTGGCCAGGCTGGATCCACGAGGACCTGGCCAGGCTGGATCCACGGGGACCTGGCCAGGCTGGATCCACGGGGACCTGGCCAGGCTGGATCCACGAGGACCTGGCCAGTCTGGATCCACGAGGACCTGGCCAGGCTGGATCCACGGGGACCTGGCCAGGCTGGATCCACGGGGACCTGGCCAGGCTGGATCCACGGGGACCTGGCCAGGCTGGATCCACGAGGACCTGGCCAGGCTGGATCCACGAGGACCTGGCCAGGCTGGATCCACGGGGACCTGGCCAGGCTGGATCCACGGGGACCTGGCCAGGCTGGATCCACGAGGACCTGGCCAGGCTGGATCCACGGGACCTGGGACCTGGCCAGGCTGGATCCACGAGGACCTGGCCAGGCTGGATCCACGAGGACCTGGCCAGGCTGGATCCCTGGGCCCAGCCCAACTGGGTGAGGTTGACCAAGGCCAAGGGCCGGGTCCTGCCCTGGGGTCACCACAACCCCAGGCAAGGCTCCAGGCGTGGGGACGAGGGGCTGGAAAGCTGCCCGGCGGGAAAGGAGCTGGGGGGGTTGGTCGCCAGGCGGCTGAAGAGGAGCCAGCAGGGTGCCCAGGTGGCCAAGGGGGCCAGCGGCATCCTGGCTTGTATCAGGAGTGGTGTGGCCAGCAGGAGCAGGGCAGGGACCGTGCCCCTGTGGGGGGGGGGGCCGCCCCTCGACTGCTGGGGTCAGGGTTGGGCCCCCCCCTCCCCGAAGGCCCTGGGGGGGCTGGGCGTGTCCAGAGAAGGGCAGCGGAGCTGGGGAGGGGTCTGGAGCCCCAGGCTGCTGGGGAGCGGCTGGGGGAGCTGGGGGGGTTCAGCCTGGAGCAGAGGGGGCTGAGGGGAGCCCTTCTGGCTGCCTACCAGTGCCTGAGAGGAGGGGGGAGCCGGGGGGGTCGGGCTCGAAGGGCCTCAGTTGTGCCAGGGCGGGGGAGGTTGGCCCTGGGGAATTCCTTCCCCAAGGGCAGAGGCGGTGCTGAGGGCCGGGGTTTGGGGGTGGGATGGCAGGGGTAGGGGGACGGCTGGGCTGGGGGAGCTGAAAGGGCTTTGCCAACCCAAACCATGCCGGGATCGTTCCCCGCTCCCCGTCCCCCCGGCTCTGGGGTAATTAACCTACTCCCTCCGCTGCTGGCCTCCAGCCCCAGCTCAGGCTCTGTCCCGCAGGCAGCTGGATGGGGCCCGGAGCAGCAGCCCAGCCCGGGCCCAGCCTCGGAATTTTCTCCGGACGTCGCAGGCTCAGCTCCTGGGCACCAACCCGACTACCGGCGCATCCTGGACGAGCAGGGGGAGGCTCTGAGCTGCGTGGAGCTCGCGGTCGGTCGGCCCCGGTTGTTCGAGCCCCGCCCCGTTCCCCACCCCGGGCACGGTTTGACCGG
Source organism: Gorsachius magnificus (assembly GCA_034008185.1). Classification (NCBI taxonomy): domain Eukaryota; kingdom Metazoa; phylum Chordata; class Aves; order Pelecaniformes; family Ardeidae; genus Gorsachius; species Gorsachius magnificus. The sequence goes on along the minus strand of CM067106.1, from coordinate 685,208 downwards.
TTTTCATCTTTTTTTCCCTTTTTTTTCTTTTTTTTTTTTTTTTTTTTTTTGCAGCTGGACGAGCTGCAGCAGGCAGTGAAGCTGCTGCAGGCCTTCAGCGAGGACAGCCGGCAGTACCTCCGGTGCCTGTCCGAGCAGCTCGGTAAGCGGCCCGGGGGGGCTCCCGGGGGCGGCTGGAAGGCTCCGTGGGGGTCGTTAACGGGGTTTAACGGGCGCTTCCTCCCCCCCCCCCCCCTTCCCGTTCCAGCCGCCAGGACTTTCCGGCAGCTGGAGAGCTCCCCGGTGCGGAAGCTGCTCGCCGCCCCGCCGAAGGGCTGAGCGGGGCGGGGGCGGCCGGCGATGAAGGCGGCGGCGTCCGGTACCGGCCCGGTGCCCGCTCCCCGCGCTTCCGCCATTAAACACTTCTCCCCTCACAGTCGTTTATTGGTCAATGCGCCCGTCGCTCAGAGCGCGCTCAGCCAATCGCCGCAGGCGCGGTTTAAGCGCTGCCCAATCGCTGTTCAGCAACGGGGGAGGGGGCGTGGCTCCGCCACTGCCGGTACGCGGCGGCCATGGCGGAGGAAGCGCCGCTCACCGGGGTGGCCTGGGCCGCTGCGCCCGAGGCGGCCCCCGCCGGCTGGACCGTGGTAGGCGCGGGGGGCGGCGCGGGGGAGCGGAGGGAGGCGGGGACCCGGTTCCCCCGCGGCCTGACGCTCCCGTGTGCCCGCAGATCACCGTTAGGGGGGGAACCGAGGCTGCCGGACCCGGACCGAGGGAACCGGGGCTGCCGGACCGGGAGGGGACGGATCGGGGAGACCGGGGCTGCCGGACCGGGGGAACCGGGGCGGGCTGTCGGCCTGGGAGGGGTGCGGACCGGGGGAACCGGGGCGGGGCTGCCGGACCGGGAGGGGACGGGGACCGGGGAGTCGGGGGCTGACCGAGGGCCCGGACCGGGGGAACCGGGGCTGCCGGACCGGCCGGGGACGGGGGAACTGAGGCTGCCGGACCCGGCCCGGGGGAACCGGGGCTGCCGGACCGGGACTGAGGGAACCGGGGCGGGGCTGCCGGCCTGGGGGAACCAGGGGAACCGGGGCGGGGCTGCCGGCCCGGGAGGCGACAGACCGGGGCACGGACCCCCCACCTGACCCGGTACCGAGATTCCATCCCATCCAGGTGCCTCCGGCCCCCGTGGTGACCGACGTGCAGGTGCTGAGCGACCGGAGCCCCCATCCCGCCGGCTACACCCGCGCCCCCGAATTCCCAGAGCCTCGTAAGTGCCCTGGGAGGGGGACACCGGGCCGGCGGGGGGGTGGTGGCAGAGCCCGGTCCTGTCACCGTCTCCCCCCCCCCGAGGCGGCCCGTGGGCTGCTGCCGCCGGACGCCGCCGGGACGGCCGTGTTCGACCTCAAGCTGAGCTCCAGGAGCAAAACCCTCCCGCACTACATGAAGATAGGGTACGGGGGGGGACACGACACACCCTGCCCGTCCCCCACTCCACTGCCGCCCTTCCCTACCCCAGCCCCTTGCTTTGGGGTTTTTTTTTTTTTATTTTTTTCCCCCTAGGGAAATCGGGAATTTTGCCATCTGGTGTAAAAAAGGCCCAGTTTTCAAATCCAGCCCTCAGCCCGTCCCCAAACCGCGGACGATCAGCACGGGCCTGAAGCAGCTCTCGCTCCAGCCCCCAGCCCCCAAGTACGTTGCGCTTCCACCTCTATTCTCTTTTTTTTTCCCCCTCCCCCCTCAATCTTACCCAAACCAGTCTGAAACTGGGAATAAATCCCGCGCGTGGGCCACCGTGGTTTCCCTCCCCCCCCCCCCCCCCCCAGCTCGTTAGCTGGTGCCCAAGGTCACTTAACGAATTTTCCTCCCCTCCAGGCCACCCGCCGCCATCGCCCGCCCTTCTCCGCACGAGTCTCTGTGCGACGCCTCCGCCATCTACGGGCTCTCGGGTAAAATTCCTTCATCTGGAATCGTAGGAGGAAGCTGCCTAAAGGGAGCAGCTCCCCATTTCAGGAATATTTTAATATCAAAATCCGGGCTGGCTCAGGCACCCCGGCTTCTGCAGAAGCGTTTTCTTTAAAGACCGGTCTTGAGTTAAATCTTTAAGAGGGTTTTCTTAAAGATTTCCCCCCTTCCTGGAAATTCTTCCTTGCTTGAAGGAATAACCTCTCGCTCAAACTCTTCGCTGGGCGCTAAGGTGGCCCCTTCCGCTCCTCTTAATTTTCTGCTGCAATTAACGACTTTGCGGGGTTTTCGGAGCCGCGCCCGGGCTGTTCCCGACGCCGCTCTCGCTTCTCTTCCCAGCCATGGACGGAGTCCCTTTCACACTACACCCCAAATTCGAAAGCAAGCTCGGGTCTGGCAGTAACGTGAGTTTTCCTCCTGGTTTTAATCCTACCTCGGAGCTAATCTGAATTCGAAACGCTTCCTGCCTCATTTGGGTTTTTTTTTTTTTTTTTTTTTTTTTTTAGGCTATCCTCACGGACCTGAACGTGAAGTCGCTTGCCGATATCGAGGAAGAGGTGAGCAGGCTGCTCTCGCTCCCGCTCTTTGGGGGCGGATAGCGGTCGGCCGCTGGAGTTCTCCAACACCCCTGTCTCATCCTGACCCATTTGTTTTGCCTTTTCAGTACAATTACGCTTTCGTAGTCGAAAGAACGGCCGCTGCCCGGCTCCCACCCAGCATCTGTTAACGCCGGAATCTACCTCGAGGATGTAAAACCAGCCAAAGCAGCGGGGCTGAGCTCCTCTCCCCTTCCCAAGATTAAATTTCAGGCTACCTGAAGCAATGCAATCAGTATCTGATTATAAAAATGGCTTAGGGAGAGAAAAAAAAAAAAAAAAAAAAAATTAAACGCCTTTCTCTTCTCACCTGCCAAACCATTTTTGCGATGGTTTTGAAGCACGGGGGGGGGGGCAGGCACGGCAGCATCAACGCCTCCGAGCGCCTCGGCAGCTTCGTTCTGCATGTTCCCTTCCTCCGAAGGTTTTCACAGCATTTCCGTCAGAATTCCAACCCCCTCGGCCTCACCTTGGCTTCGGCGGTGGGTTTTAACTCCTCGGCTGTGAAAAAAACCTCGCCGAGCTTTCGGCCCCGCAAAGGAAGCTCTAAAAGCGTTTCAAAAAGACAGCGGCTTCTGCTTTTAGTTACCAAATTCTGTAAACGTTTCCTTAAACGTTAGGGCAGTACAAAACTCCCGGCGGTTGGTGGTGGTGGTACCTCCTGGAAACATTAAAAAGTCACGTCTGGTTTCACAGCGGTGGATTCCATGTGATTTGGAAGAAAACTTTCCCCTCTCCCCCTCCCTCCCCGACCTGTTTCCGAACAGGAGCGGAGTCATTGTCAAAAGAATTAAGGATGATTCTCGTGATGGCAAAACGCCGTCCTTCCCGGAGCGCCGCGGGGGGCCGGGACCTCGCAAATCCGTTTCAGGAAGGCACTTTCAGCTTCGCGCTCCCCAGCAGAAACTGAAGGATTCGGTCCACCAGCAGGGCGAGGAAGAAGTCAGCCAGCAACACTTCCGTGATGACAATCTTGAACTGGGAAAACAAACACCAGCCCTCAGTCCCTCTCCTTCCTCTCTTCTGTTTTTCCAGCCCCGCAGAACGGAGCCTCTGCCCGACGAGGCAGCAGCTGCTGGATGAGAGCTTGGCCTCCTTCCTTCCACAGCACGCTGCAGAAATGGCTAAAGTGTAAAATATTCACAGCGGGCCAGAAAAAAATCCTCAATGGTTTACAATTTAGGAAGAGGAGATAAAGGCTGGGTCCTGCCCTGGGGTCACCACAACCCCAGGCAAGGCTCCAGGCGTGGGGACGAGGGGCTGGAAAGCTGCCCGGCGGGAAAGGAGCTGGGGGGGTTGGTCGCCAGGCGGCTGAAGAGGAGCCAGCAGGGTGCCCAGGTGGCCAAGGGGGCCAGCGGCATCCTGGCTTGTATCAGGAGTGGTGTGGCCAGCAGGAGCAGGGCAGGGACCGTGCCCCTGTGCTGGGCACTGGGGGGGCCGCCCCTCGACTGCTGGGGTCAGGGTTGGGCCCCTCCCTCCCCGAAGGCCCTGGGGGGGCTGGAGCGTGTCCAGAGAAGGGCAGCGGAGCTGGGGAGGGGTCTGGCCCAGGCTGCTGGGGAGGGCGCCGGAGCAGGGGGGCTGGGGGAGCCCTTCTGGCTGCCTACCAGTGCCTGAGAGGAGGGGGGAGCCGGGGGGGTCGGGCTGGGGGGGGGGGGGCGCCCACCCGGGGGGATTTAACAGCCGGGCAGAGGTGGTGCTGAGGGCCGGGGTTTGGGGGTGGATGGATACGGTTGGGCTCAATCTTAAAGGTCTTTTCCAACCAAAGGATTCTGGGACTCCAGGTAGGGCTCCTGTGAGCTCTCACCTGCCCAACGTCCTGCTAAAAACCTCACGATTCCCCCGGCATTCCTGACGATGGGCTTGGACCCCATCCTCCCACTGGAAACCGCGCGTAAAATCGAGTCAGAGCAGAGAACAGCTGCCCGCTCACCTCGGTAGGGATTTCCACCAAGCCAAACTGTTCGTTGAATTCTGGCGAAGAGCCCGTGAGAAGGCCCACGATGGCGAGTCCCGAGAGGACGATGCTCCACAGCAAAGGTTTGTTCTCCCGTAGACTCTCCATAAAGGGATGACCCTGAAAGACAGCGGGGAGAAATGGTGAGCAGGGGCGAGAGGCCCCTTCCGATTACGGGATGCGGAGCAATTCCTGACGCCTTTTGGGGACGCTTGGCTCCTTCCAAGTTGCCGCAAAGAGAGGAAGGTTTTCCCCACAAAGGCACTGCCAAAAAATGTCGTTTACGAGCAGGGAAGGACGTTTTGTTTTGCGCTATTGCGCCTTAAATACGAATTTGTTTCTCTGGTGCTGCGGGAGAAGCGACTTAAAACGTGGCTTGCCTTGTAGTTGATGGCAAACGTGGCCATCTGCATCGCCATCGACATGATGTAGACGGTGCTGTTCACCAGGCTGGGCTCAAACTCCTTGTACAGATCCACAAACTCCTCCTGTCTAAAAAGGGAACAAAGCTGGAGATGAGCGAGACCGGACTCAGAATCAGTGCCCGACTTAAACCGCGCCCGACTTAAACCGTGCCCAAATTTTAGTGGGCAACAACAGTTTGTTCCCAAACTCCGGTGGCTCCCAGGAGCAGCAGCCCCGCGTGCGTGCGTTCACGCAGCGGAGCGGCAGACGCTGCACGCGCAGAGGTGGTCGTCGGGTTCTATTTCACAAAATAAAACCCACCACGTGGATAAAACCTGGGGTGGTTTTTTTTTTTTTTTTGTGTGTGTTTTCCTCTAGAACTCTCCGGGATTCCGCCTCACTGGGGTTATTTCTATTTCCCTTTCCCCTTCCCAGCGTGGGGAGACCAGAGCATTGGAAGCACAACGGATCACAGATGGCGTTCCCACTGCTTCCGTCACGGGGCTGCCTGCCGACACGCTCGACGGTACCACTCGGAAATGCTTTATCTGGACATGTCTAACACCTTAAAACCCCTAAAGCTCAGCAAAGCATTCGCAGGGAGAGCGAGGGAGGCCGCTCTCCGCCCTCCGGTTTAGCGGCAACTGGGAGAAAACACGGCAGGGTTGGAGGAAAAGCGGCTCACTTGGCATGGCTGCGCGCCTGGGCGCTGCGGTACAGGTAGACGAGGCTGAGGAAATGCACGAGGAACTGCAGCAGCACCGTCAGGACCGTGTAGAGGTTAAAGATGTTGGGCAGGGGGCGCTCCTTGGAAAGCGTCTTCAAAGGCTGGGGGAGAAAAGCAAGCAAAGGGGAACGGTTTTGACCATTTCGAGGCGGTCTGGCAGCAGAATCCCAGGGATATTTGTGTTTCTCAGGAAATGCCGGCAAGAATTCCGCTTCCCGCTTAGGCTGGATTGAACCATTTCTCTGCCTTGCCCTTCCCACCTCTCCCACCCACTGCCTGCCTGCAATCGCAAGCTCCGGAGCCTCCCAAATCCAGGGGAACCAAAAACCCCTCACCCCCTCCAGCATTGTGGAATACAAACCCATCAGCTGCTCCCCTCACCTTCGACCGGGAGATGAAAAGGAAGCAGCCAGCCAAGAGCAGACCCTGCAGAGTCGCCTGAAAATCGCTGAATTTCACCCCTTCCAAGTAGAGGACGCTCTGGCTGTAAGCGAGGATCAGGGCGTTCAGGGCAAGGATCTTGAACATTTGGAGCGTTGTCACCAGGGTGCAACGACCTTGCTTGATCACGTGGCAGACTGAGGAGCAAGAGGAAGCAGCGTTGGGAAATAAAACACCAGAACAAGTTCCGGGGCTTTGTCCCTCAGTCCTCTCCTCTCCTACAGCGGGATGGAGGGAAGCCAACCCCTCACTGCGTGTGTCTCCATCCAAGAAATGACACACACAACCCCCCCCCAGGGGTGCCCCACACAAAAAAGCTGTGAAATCAGGGGGTTGGAGACATCTCTCAGCACCCCACGCCAGTTTTGGGCCCCTCACTCCAAGAAAGATGTTGCCTTGCTGGAACAGGTCCAGAGGAGAGCAACCAAGCTGGGGAGGGGTCTGGAGCACAAGTCATACGAGGAGCGGCTGAGGGAACTGGGGTGGTTTAGTCTGGAGAAGAGGAGGCTGAGGGGAGCCTGATCGCCCTCTACAACTGCCTGAGAGGAGGGGGGAGCGAGGTGGGGGTCGGCCTCTGCTCCCTGGTAACAGTTGATAGGACGAGGGGGAATGGTTTGGAAGCTGCGCCAGGGCAGGTTTAGGTTGGACATTAGGAAAAACTTCTTCACCGAAGGGCTTGTCAGGCTCTGGAATGAGCTGCCCAGGGAGGTGGTGGAGTCCTCATCCCTGGAGGGATTTAAAAGAAGGGGAGATGAGGTGCTTAGGGACATGGTTTAGTGGTGGGATGGCAGGGTTGGGTTAAAGGTTGGACTCGATCTTAAAGGTCTTTTCCAACCAAAGGGATTCTATGATTCTATGATTCTGTCTTGGCTTCTTTTAAATCTTTACTCCCCCCCCTCGGGGAACCCGGACCCACGGAGGCACACAGCAACCGTTCAGCTCCCGCTTACTGCACTGGATGGAAGAGAGCTTGGAGGTGAAGGGGGCTGCAATGCTGGCATCACCCAGCTTCACGACCGGCACGCGCTCCTCTTCCAAATCCTTCAGGACCTGACTGATCCGCTCCTGCGGGTGAAGAAGAGAAAGATCCAAACGCCCATCGCGATTATCACCACCTGGATCGGAGACCATCTTGCGTTACCCTCTCCCACAGCTGAGGCTGAGAAGCCTTCACCCTCGCGGCGTGAGCTTGAAGGCTGGCTGGAAAAGCAGCACCTTCTCCTCCCAAATCCATGCTGCTGAAGAGCAGGATAAGCAGCAGCAAAGCTGGCCTTTTCCCACTACGTCCCACCATTCCCCGTTCTCGTGAATTAGCAGGAAACCAGAGGAAGGATAAAGAGCAAGGATAAATGAACGGGCTTTTAAATATCTCGTCACCAACCCTCTGGATGGCCAGCTGTTCCTCTCTTTGGGACATGACCCTGTGCTTGGCACCACGGGAGGTGGGCTTCACGCTTCCGCTCCCCACCGCCGGCAAAGCAGGCTTCCCGTCGCTGGGTCCATCCCGCGTTCTCTTCTTCCGTTCGGGCAGTCTCTCAGGAGCATTCGCCAGCAACGCCACTCCTGTCAGAGTGTGAAAACATGAGCTGCAGGGGAAAAAGGGCTGTAATCCCTCGGCCAGCAGGGCGCTTCCACCAAGCGGGGATACAGCTGCGGTCAGGTGGGGAGGCTGCGTCGCACAGGGACTCGAGCCACGTTTGCCGAGGCAAAGCTTAGGGGAGAAAAAAAAAGAATTAGGAAGAATCTTTCTTCCAGGAAAGTGTCTTTGCTGCTAATTCCCGCTGCCTGCTGGCACACACGGAGTGGGGATTCCACCAGCACAAAGATTCTTCTTCTTTAGGGTGGCTTATGCCACCAAATGATGTTGGTCAGATCAATCCCAGCCCTCAAAACAGTGGAAAAAACGAACAGGGGTTTTGTGTTTAGGAACAGTAGCCAAAAAAACTCAGACAGGGGCACCTGTGTCCTGCCCACAGACTCACCCACATCCGCGTGTTTCAGAGCTCCAACATCATTGGTCCCATCCCCACACATCAGCGTGACGTAGCCCAGGCTCTTCAAAGTAGTGATGACAAACTCCTGCAAACAGAAACGCGTCAGAGAACCGGCAGCTGGCACGTTCCACTGCGCCGCAGCCCAGGCTGGGTTACACGTCTCGGTCAAGTGCTTCTGTTCTGCAGGAACTCGCCTGCCTCACACCCAGACTCCAAAAGCTTCACCTTCAGGCTCTGCTTTAGGAATGAAGAGTTAGAATGGGCCAACGGGCTCAGGATGCTTTAGTGGCACATCCTGAGCTCTGGTTCCTGCTTCCTGCTGGCTTGGATATGGGGAGAGGTTATGCTGCTTTGTTGGAAACAGCCTTAGCATTCATAGAATCATGGAATTGTTTGGGTTGGCAAAGCCCTTTCAGCTCCCCCAGCCCAACATTGCCCTACCCCTGCCATCCCACCCCCAAACCCCGGCCCTCAGCACCGCCTCTGCCCGGCTGTTAAATCCCCCCCGGGCTGGGGACTCGCCCCCTTCCCTGGGCAGCCCCTTCCAGCCCCTGACAGCCCTTTGGGGAAGGAATTGTTCCCCAGGGCCAACCTCCCCCTGCCCTGGCACAACTCCCCCGTCCCAGCCCCTTCCCGGGAGCAGAGCCCGACCCCCCCGGCTCCCCCCTCCTTCAGGCACTGGTAGGCAGCCAGAAGGGCTCCCCTCAGCCTCATCATGTGCCAGCCTCTGCGCAGCTCCCAGGCACCACCAGAGCCCTGCTGGGAACCCTATGAAAATTGGGTTTTCCCAAGCAGCTGAAATCTCTCACCTTCTGCTTTGGCACCACCCTGGCAAACACCTGGATGTGCGGTATGAGCTTCAGCAGCTGCTGCCTGTTCACCGACTGTAGGCGAGCGAGACCTTCCCCGGTTACGCACAGGTCGTATTGCTGGGTCAGCTCTTGCAAGGAGGTTGGCAAGATGGGGAGGACGACAGCACCGTCGAAGGACTGCCACTGCCAGCTGGAGTCTGGGAAGAGAAGCACAAGCTTCAACGTGAGTACATCTGCAGGGTGCCTGGCTGCCAGAAATGCTCCCAGCCACCCAACAGACGCTGAGCCCGGCATTTGCAGCCCCTCAGGGTTAGGGACACAAGGGTGTCGCTTCTCAGGACAGTGACGTGCCCACCTCCCATCTAGGTACGGTCTTTCCGTGGGCCCTCCTTCCCCACACGGCGCTCAGCATCCCTGGATGGCCTCTGAACCCGCACAGCAAGGTTCAGCTTCAAGCTGCCGTTATTTTTGGTGCTCAGCTCGGTTGAGGAGCTGGCAGAGGAATGCACGCAGCTGGCAGAGTACCCCAAACCAGAGGAGAGAGGGGCAAAGGACAGAAGGCTATCTGGGATTCTGGAAAGCGAGCCATTCCCTTCGTCAGCATCAAGAAGCAGCGCTGATAGCGCGCGGCTAACACTGATACGATGCCCCGGCAGGGCTTTGGCTGTTGCCCTCCGAAACGCAGAGCCACTTCCCGTAGGGGATGGGTTACCTTTGCTCACGGGAGGCTGCAGAATGAGGGTGTGCTCCTTCTGGAGGAAGTGTAGCTCCCGGGCCACGTGGCAGGCAGTGAGAGGATTGTCTCCTGTTATCATCACTACCTGAGGGGAAAGCGAGAGGGGTCAAAAATCAGTTCTGGGTAGATAAGCAGCGCTTTGAAGCGAGTCCTCTTTATGCTGAACAGACTTTGGCCTGGCTCGGATGCTGGTGACATCCCCTATGAGATGCAGCACCCCGCAGAAAGGCTTTCTCTCCAGGCCAGGACAAATCCCACCACAAAAATAACATCACAACCACAAAGGCTCCCTGCCTTCCCCACGGGGGAAGCCTTTGCCCTCGCTCCACAAAGGCTTCCGGTATTGAAATTCTATATCCCAAACATCACAGCTACCAGCGAGGCCTGGATGCTGCCGACGCTTACGTGGTGTGACGCGTTCTGGATCTCCCTGATGACGGCTTTGGAGTCAGCTTTGAGGGGACAGGAAACCACAATGAATCCAACAAATCGCAGATCGCACTCCAACGCTTCCCGCTTCATCTCTCTCACCTGCCAAAGCAAATCGGCAAGCGGAGCGTTACCTGCCGCTCTGGAGCGGCCACCTCCTTTTCCAAGGGGCATTTCCTTGCGGTCAAAACCTTGCTAGAAACGCAACTGGTGCTCTGAGATGCACAGAGCAACCCTGGGCAGCGCCCAGCTGCTCCGGAAAAAAGGTTTCTTTGGGACAAAGCTCCACAGAGACAGCCCTGAAACAATTACGCGTGCCCATCCCCACGTAAAACTGGGTTCGCAGCGAAGAAGTTCAGGGCTAAACCTCTTCAATTGCTAAGAGGAAAGAGCTGACCTGGCTTTAGGACCAGGGAAAGCCAAGTATTGATCAGTGACGCAGGGGAACTCAAAGCTGGGGGCACAGTCATCTTCCCAGAAGATCCAGAGCGTAAAACCAAGACGGTGACAGCAGCTTCAGGCGACCGCATCCCAGAAAGAGTCCCACCCCCTCTTTCCCTGCTCACACCACCTCTGGTTGCTTTAAGAGGCGCTCGCTTTCGAGGCGTAAAACAGAGAGCCGTACCTGCTGGTGCGTGAGGTGCCCCAGTTCTTTGTAGCCAAGGGCCAGCACTCTCGCCCCCTCGTGGGAAATTTCCGTGTGGACAGCGTGGTAGTTACTCGGGCACTGAGACAACTGGGGAAGGCGCGGGGAAAAGCACCGTGTTAACGGGGTTTCAAACACAATTCGGTAGCACATCTCAGCATTTCTCATTAAATAGGCAGACAGGGGAAAGAGGGTCCCTCCCCATCAAGGGCAAAAGCGGAGATCGCCCAGATTGAGCCCCCTCTGCCCTCGGCAAAAGCAACAGGGACGCCTGGGGCGAGATGCTCGGATCTCACCGGGATCAGCCTGAAATTCCCCCCAGCAGAGTTTGTTTTCCGGCAGGGGTTCGCCGTGCTCTTTCGCGGGATGAAATCCCTACGTCAGCCAGGTTCCAGGCTTGGCAGGGACAAGCAGAAGCATAAGGGGCTGAGCGCACGGGCTCGGGAAGGCCCTTCCTCCGCTAGAGAGATGCGCTCACCATCTTGTGCAGCGTCTCTGGGGCCCCTTTCACAGCTGCAATGTAACAGAGATCAGTCGAGCCGATCTTCTCGTACGACGCCAAGACAGACATTCTTTTCAGGGCACTGGCAAAATGAAAGCGCTGGTGAATTTTCAGTCCCTGAGTTTTAATACTTCTGGGGAAAACTTTCTCATCTGGAAACAAACAGATCAGGAAATCCTGAAAGGTTTCTCGGTATCAAAAGCAACATCCCTCCCTTCGGGTCCCAAAGGAACCCACAGGTGACCGAGATCGTATGAATTTTCTCTCCTTAGATACAAGCACACAGAGGTGGAAATTCTAGCGCCGAGAATTACAGGGTAGAGCTGATCAGAACACCCCTGGGCATTAGGATGAAGAGCTATGCGCCAGCTTCAAGGCGCATTTACACAGAATCCCAGCCTGGCCGGGGTTGGAAGGGCCCTCGGAGCTCACCCAGTGCCACCCCCCCACCCAAGCAGGCTCACCTAGAGCAGGGGGCACAGGACAGCGTCCAGGCGGGGGGTGAAGATCTCCAGAGAAGGAGACTCCACAGCCCCCCTGGGCAGCCTGGGCCAGGGCTCGGGCACCCTCCCAGGCAAGAAGTTCTTCCTCCCGTTCAACTGGAACCTCTTCTGCTTCAGGCTGTGCCCATGGCCCCTTGGCCTGGCGCTGGGCACCCCTGGGAAGAGTCTGGCTGCGTCCCCGTGCCCCCCACCCTGGAGATCTTTGTAGGTGGTGATGAGATCCCCTCTCAGCCTGCTCTGCTCCAGGCTGAACAAGCCCAGCTCCCTCAGCCTTTCCTCCTAGGGGAGATGCCCCAGGCCCCCCATCACCTTGGTTGCCCTCCTCTGGGCTCTCCCCAGTAGCTCCTCCTCCTCCTCCTTGAAGTGGGGAGCCCAGAACTGGGCGCAGAGCTCCAGGTGGGGTCTCCCCAGGGCAGAGCAGAGGGGGAGGAGAACCTCCCTCGCCCTGCTGGCCACGCTCCTCTTGCTGCGCCCCAGGACGCCCTTGGCCTTCTTGGCCACCAGGGCACCCTGCTGGCTCGTGGCCACCTTGTGGCCCCCCAGGACTCCCAGGTCCCTCTGGGCAGAACTGCTTTCTATATAGCACATATTATCACCTCAAGGAAAAATCCAGAAGCAAAAAGCACACGGCAGGGTTTTGGTGGGATGTCTACACCCTATTTCTGGAAGATCTCTACTTCAGTTACCCGTGGCAGGCGAAAGCCAAGAGAGCGGAGCAGAAAGCCTCCAGGGAGGCCAAAACCCAGGCTGGCAGGTTTTCACTCCTGCGACCTGCGCTCGTCACACCCTGATTTTACTGAGTCGGCACAATCAGGACTAGAAGACGCCAACCTGAGCGTTCCAGTTGTGGAACCGCAGTATCCTGCACTCCTGAGAACAGATTTCTACTCTTTGTTGTCCCTGGGACGCTGAGACTGGTGTCCCTAAGAGCATTTCCACTGCCCCAAACCAGTTCTTGGGATCACCCCAGCTGGAATTCACTCCTTGCAGAAAGCTGGCACGAGGCATAGGAAATCTCCGTTGACTAGATAACTTCACGCTCACAACTGACAAAACCAGCATTATCGTCATCACCCACCCCCAAAAACCCCCCATCCCACAGCATATGGGGCTAAGGCCTAGGGCTGGTCCTGCTTAACATCTTTATCAACGACCTGGACAGGGGGATCAAGGGCACCCTCAGGCAGTTTGGAGATGACACCAAACTGGGTGGGAGTATGGATCCGCTGGAGGGGAGGAGGGCTCTGCAGAGGGACCTGGCCAGGCTGGATCCCTGGGCCCAGCCCAACTGGGTGAGGTTGACCAAGGGCCAAGGGCCGGGTCCTGCCCTGGGGTCACCACAACCCCAGGCAAGGCTCCAGGCGTGGGGACGAGGGGCTGGAAAGCTGCCCGGCGGGAAAGGAGCTGGGGGGGTTGGTCGCCAGGCGGCTGAAGAGGAGCCAGCAGGGTGCCCAGGAAGGGGGCCGGCATCCGGCTTGTATCAGGAGGGTGGGCCAGCAGGAGCAGGGCAGGGACCGTGCCCCTGTGCTGGGCACTGGGGGGGCCGCCCCTCGACTGCTGGGGTCAGGGTTGGGCCCCCCCCTCCCTGAAGGCCCTGGGGGGGCTGGAGCGTGTCCAGAGGGGAGGGCGGGGGGGGCCGGCGGGGGAGGGGGGGGCGGGCTCGCTCCCGGGAAGGGGGATGGGACGAGGGGCAAGGGCCTCCAGTTGTGCCAGGGCAGGGGGAGGTTGGCCCTGGGGAACAATTCCTTCCCCAAAGGGCTGTCAGGGGCTGGAAGGGGCTGCCCAGGGAAGGGGTCACCAGGGGACCTGGCAGGGTCCAGTCCACAGCCATTAACATTGCCTTCTCTAAGGGATCTCCCACCAGCGTCCCATCATCCAACTGTACAAGCGAGTGGCAAGTAGCGATGGCTCGGTGGGTTTCTACAGGAATGTCAGATACCGGTGTCACTTCCTTCCCATCCCTGCAGCATAACAACAAAAAAAAAAAACAACAACCACCCATATTAACAGACCCCAGTCGCGTTCTCTCAGGTGAATTCTGGAATTTTTCCCAGCCAAAAATTCCTACTCTAATACGGTAAACAAGCGGAGCTTCTCACGGTGAGATCAAAGCCATGGGGAATCTGGTGCTGTCTCAACTGCAGACAGTGCCAAAGCCCAGAATTTTTGCCAGTCCTCCAAAGCAGACTTGATTCAAGCAGAACACTCGACGTAGAGGCCTGAACCGACACATTTAAGTAACTGTTGAATGAAAGGACTTGGGTCCCTCCCTGCTGCCTCCGAGCACAGTCCATCACGGCCATGGAGTGGGAAGGCAGGATTCTGCTGCATGGAAGAGCAGCAAGGATCTCAGTCACATAAAAATCCTACACAAAAGTCCCCCTCCGACAACCCCTGGGATCCGTACGGGCTGGGGGGTGAGGGGGTGGAGAGCAGCCCTGCCCAGAGGGACCTGGGGGTGCTGGGGGACAAAAAGCTGCCCATGAGCCGGCCATGGGCGCTGGTAGCCCCCAAGGCCCAACCCTCCCCGGGGCTGCATCCCCAGCAGCGTGGCCAGCGGCCAGGGAGGGGATTGTGCCCCTCTGCTCCGCTCCGGTGAGCCCCCCCTGGAGCCCCGCGTCCAGCTGGGGAGCCCTGGGCACAAGGAGGAGGTGGAAGGGTTGGAGCGGGGCCAGAGGAGGGCGACCAAAATGCTCCGAGGGCTGGAGCCCCTCTGCTGCGGGGCCGGGCTGGGAGAGTTGGGGGGGTTCAGCCTGGAGCAGAGGGGGCTGCGGGGGGACCCGATTGCGGCCGCTCAGGGCTTCAAGGGGGCCCCCAGGGAAGACGGGGACAATCTTTTGAGCAGGGCCGGCTGGGACAGGACATGGGGGGATGGTCTCAAAGCAAACCAGGGCGGGTTTCGACTGGATCTAAGGCAGAAATTCTTGGCCGTGAGGGTGGGAAAGAGCGGGAGGGGTTGCCCAGGGCGGTGGTGGAGGCCCCATCCCTGGGAACATCCAAGGCCAGGTTGGCCGGGGCTGTGGGCAACCTGCTCTGGTTCAAGGTGTCCCTGCTCCTGCACCCCCTCCTGGGTGACCTCTCAGGGTCCCTTCCAACCCAAAACATTCTATGATTCTCTGAATTAAATTCACAAGTCAAGAGCCCTTAGTCCTTACCAGAGACCCACGACCCTCTCTCTTTCCAGCCTCATCCACTTCTTTCACTCCCTGAATCCCTGATGACCTCCTCTTCCCCAAGGGAGTGCGATTGCACTTGTGCCAAGGAGCTCCCACAGTGCCCAAAGCCTGGAGCACAGCAAATCACATAACAAAAGCCACCCAGGGACTTACCTGAGCCCAGCGACTCCTCTCACGACGAGGTGATCGCTGGTTAACGTGCCGGTTTTGTCAAAACAGCAAACCTGAACTTTGCCCGCAAAGGGGATGCGGAAGGGCTCTGTGCAGTACACGTCTGGAAGAGAGGAGAGGAAATTCTGGGAGAGATCAGCTACGGCAAAACCAGGGCAGGGTGCACAGGGGCTCTCATCACAAGACGGGAGCTATCAACACCGTTCCCTGCAGGAGTTAATGCACCCTGAACTCCCCATTCTGAATTTTTGTGGCACCGCGTCGTAGCAGTGACGTAGTCCAACGCAGAAGTCCTTGAGCTCCCTATTCCACATTTAGGAACCTGCTCAGTGCAGAACTGCCGGCTGGCAGATGAATTTATTTCCTCCTACGGCTCGATTTAGGACCCGCTTCAAGGCACGCACCTCCTAAGTTGGAGCGGGTCCAGAGGAGGGCTACTAAAATGATCCGAGGGCTGGAGCACCTCTCTTATGAGGAAAGGCTGGGAGAGTTGGGGGGGTTCAGCCTGGAGCAGAGGGGGCTGCGGGGGGACCTGATTGCGGCCGCTCAGGGCTTCAAGGGGGCCCCCAGGGAAGACGGGGACAATCTTTTGAGCAGGGCCGGCTGGGACAGGACACGGGGGGATGGTCTCAAAGCAAACCAGGGCGGGTTTCGACTGGATCTAAGGCAGAAATTCTTGCCCGTGAGGGTGGGAAAGAGCGGGAGGGGTTGCCCAGGGCGGTGGTGGAGGCCCCATCCCTGGGAACATCCAAGGCCAGGTTGGCCGGGGCTGTGGGCAACCTGCTCTGGTTCAAGATGTCCCTGCTCCTGCACCCCCTCCTGGGTGATCTCTCGGGTCCCTTCCACCCCAAACATTCCGGGATTCCATGATTCTAAGTTCTTGGGGTTTAAACCCCCTCATGTACACCAGCTCCAAACCCCAAACCATCGCTGGGTAGAAACTGTGGACACTACAGTGATTTCACGCTCATTTCCTCACCAACATCCCCATGGTTCCAGACACAAAGCGGTCCTGGTTTTGATTCTGTCTGTCCTGGTTTTGGCTGGGACAGAGTTCATTTTCTTCCTAGCAGCTGGCACGGCACTGGGGTTTGGGTTTAGGATGAGAAGAATGTTGATACCACCCCAATGGTCAAGTTGGTGCTGAGCAGGGCTTACACCAGGCAAGGATTTTTCAGCTTCCCCTGCTCTGCCAGGGGCACAGGGAGTTGGGAGGGGGCAAAGCTGACCCCAGCTGACCCCAGGCATATCCCACACCACACGACGTCACACCCAGTATATAAACTGGGGGAAGAAGGAGGAAGAGGGGGATGTTTGGAGTGTTGGCATTTGCCTTCCCAAGCCACCGTTACACAGGATGGAGCCCTGCTTTCCTGGTGATGGCTGAACATGAGGGAATGAATTCCTCGCTTTGCTCTGCTTGCGTGTGTGGTTTTTCCTTTCCCTATTAAGCCTCCTTTATCGCAACCCCTGAGTTTTCTCACTTTTCTGCTTCTCTCCCCCATCCCACCGTGGGGGAGTGGGCAAGCGGCCGGGTGGGGCTCAGTCGCCAGCCGGGGTTAAACCACGACGCCGTGTTTAGGCTCGGTACTTACAGAGCTTGGCCAAGGCGATGAGGGAGGTGTTGACAGCCAGAGAGAGCTCAATGGGAAGTTCAGGTGGAACGACCGAAGTCAGGATTAAAGTACACTCCAGGAAGAGCTTGTAACGGTTCCTGCTAGGATCCTTGGTGCCTAGGGAATGAGACAGGAGACCCGTGTATCTCCTCATCCTCAGGCCGTGCGTCCCACAGAACTAAGAGGAGTACCACAAAGAAGCTCACCTACCTAGGAAGGGCTGTGGAAGGGCAAGAAAAGCATCCAGAATGCAGTGTGGGTCCCTACACTCAAACACTGGCGCAGCCCAACCCAGCTATTGTAACTGTCAGAAATTACGTCAACTGTCCTTCCCACAAGCTTTGGTACAAGTCCTGTGTAGAGACCTGGAAGAGGCAAGAAGAAATCTCACCTTCAATCCAGACGTATGCTGCGGCAGCAATGGCAAAGACCAGCAGGAACAGGATGAAAATGAAGGTCTCTAAGTTATTGGCTGTCACTCTCTTCACCCCAAAGAGGATTGTACGGAGCAATTTCCCCTGAGAAGAACAGCCTTCAGTGCAAGAAGCTCTCTGCTGCATGCAGTAGTTTGTTAAAAATATGTACGAAACCCCATTTTTAAATGACGCTCTGGTGTTCGGGTGCCAGAGCCCGAAAATTATTCCCACTTCTGTGATCCTCCTAGACTCCCCCACAGTTAATCTGTTAAAAAAGAAACCCAAACTCGTTGCTAAGTCACTTCAGTTGAGGATTTCTTTGAAGCAGTCTTTAATTTTGGATTGAAAAAGCTCGCGTTCGCATCCCTAGCCTCTACAAATAGACACAGCTGCCTTTTTTCCAACAGTAATCGTAACAGAAACAGGGATAACCAGGAGCTGAAGTACGTACGTAGTGGGGTCAGCCTGAATCCTGACTCCCAGGCTTCTGCATCAAAGCTCAGATTGCTTATCTGACACCCAGAGACCAGCCTGATTTCTTCCTCTCCCAAACAAACAAGTAACTTTAACGCCCTGATTGATATTTTCCCACTGCTGCACTCCGTACGGGTTTCCGTACGGCCGAGCGACACAACCAATGCCATTGACAAGACGGGGGTGAAGAGGCACCTTCACATCTTACCTGAGATGTGTTGAAGCCGGTCCTCAGAGCGTACGCCACACACCCGTTATCGACAGCTGGAACGGGAGCAGGAATGAAGACAGTGAGCTCAGTGGGAATCTTTCACAGGCTTATCGCAGAGAGAATACACCTGAAGCTACACCCTGCTCTCACAAGGGGACGCAGTCAAGTTAGAACCATAGAATTCATAGAATCACGGAATGGTTTGGGTTGGCAAAGCCCTTTCAGCTCCCCCAGCCCAGCCGTCCCCCTACCCCTGCCATCCCACCCCCAAACCCCGGCCCTCAGCACCGCCTCTGCCCGGCTGTTAAATCCCCCCCGGGCTGGGGACTCGCCCCCTTCCCTGGGCAGCCCCTTCCAGCCCCTGACAGCCCTTTGGGGAAGGAATTGTTCCCCAGGGCCAACCTCCCCCTGCCCGGCACAACTGGAGGCCCTTGCCCCTCGTCCCATCGCCCCTTCCCTGGGAGCAGAGCCCGACCCCCCCGGCTCCAAGGGCTCCCCCACCCCCCGCTCCAGGCTGAACCCCCCCGCCCCCCGCCGCCCCCCCCGGGGCCCAGACCCCTCCCCGCTCCCCCTGGGCCCACCCCCCCGGGCCTCGGGGAGGGAGGGGCCCAACCCTGACCCCAGCAGTTGAGGGGCGGCCCCCCCAGTGCCCAGCACAGGGGCACGGTCCCTGCCCTGCTCCTGCTGGCCACACCACTCCTGATACAAGCCAGGATGCCGCTGGCCCCCTTGGCCACCTGGGCACCCTGCTGCCTCCTATTCAGCCCCCTGTCAACCAGTACTTGAAGAGTATCACAGCAGTCTCATAATAATGGCAAACTGTTAGCGATGGGGCCAAGGGGCCCGACTCAATGACACCTTCCAAAAGCTGCATCAAAGCCATTTAACATATCTGTGGGTGTGTGACCGGCCTTCTGGCCTGGTTTCGGCTGGGAGAGGGTTAATTTTCTTCCCAGTAGTTGGCACAGTGCTGGGTTGCCAGCAGGAGTTAAACCACAACACCCTTTCAGAGGGAGTTTGTGCAGGTACCTACGTTTCAGCCCTGTGCTGGCTTTCTGGGGCGGGATGTGCTGCACCACTTTTGTTCCCCCAAATATGATGTGTAGGCGGGAATCCGTCTGCATGTCCAAGATGTGCTCTGGGCTGAGATCCTCCACGGGCTCCTGCGGGACCACATTCAGGTCTCAGACTCACAGCTAGCAACAAGTCAACCTCAAGTGTTCCTTCCTGTGCTCATCCCACAAGATATTCTTGGCTTTGCTCCAGACGAAGGTGGCCTGAACTGAATCTGGAGCTCAACACACCGTTCAGCTTCTGATCGGTTTGGGTTGAGAGCCTGGCATCTGCAAAAATTCTGGTCCCAGGGGGCTAGTTCACCCTCGGCATGCTGAATTCAGCAAGGGAGGCTCTGCGAGTGTTACTTTATCATTTTTAAGTCACCCACTGGCACGAAAAGAAGACGATTCAGGGCTTTGAAGTGCTTTACACTTGTTCCTCCTCCCACCTTTACCCAGCCCCAGGAATCCAGACTGGGGAATGTGTAGGAGGGCGATGCCATGCCCACATGACAAAGTTCAGACCCAAAGGCAGGAGGCATTGCCAGACAAAGCAGACATTTCTGTTTCCCATTTACCAGAGACCATCAATCACTGACAGGGAGCCGGTAACAAGCAGTCTGGGTTGCCTGGGCCAGCGTTCACACACCAGAGCTTAATTTGCATGCGCAAACGCTGCAGTGGCTTGAACGTTTTTAATTTCCAGGTTGCGACAGAGGGACAGGAGGGAGGACATTTCACAGACCTTCATCTGTGGCACAGACTCTCCCGTCAGCATGGCTTCATCTACAATGCACCTTCCACGTAACAGCAGCACATCACACGGCACCAGGTTTTCGTGCGGAGATCGGCCTGCAAGGAGTACGTTAAACTGGAGAAGAAGCTCAAAGGTGGGAGTGATTATTGGTTGGCTTTTTGTCTGGCAGGGCACAGCTCTCCTTCAGTTTATCACAGAATCCCAGAATGGTTTGGGTTGGAAAGGACCTTTAGGGTCACCCAGCCCCACCCCCCTGCAGGAGCAGGGACACCTTGAACCAGAGCAGGTTGCCCACAGCCCCGGCCAACCTGGCCTTGGATGTTCCCAGGGATGGGGCCTCCACCACCGCCCTGGGCAACCCCTCCCGCTCTTTCCCACCCTCACGGCCAAGAATTTCTGCCTTAGATCCAGTCGAAACCCGCCCTGGTTTGCTTTGAGACCATCCCCCCGTGTCCTGTCCCAGCCGGCCCTGCTCAAAAGATTGTCCCCGTCTTCCCTGGGGGCCCCCTTGAAGCCCTGAGCGGCCGCAATCAGGTCCCCCCGCAGCCCCCTCTGCTCCAGGCTGAACCCCCCCAGCTCCCCCAGCCGCTCCCCAGCAGCCCGGGGCTCCAGACCCCTCCCCAGCTCCGTTGCCCTTCTCTGGACATGCTCCAGCCCCTCTAGGTCCTTCTGGGAGGGAGCAGCCCAACCCTGAACCCAGCATTCGAAGGGCGGCCTCACCAGTGTCCTTACCAATGGAAACAATGTCCCCTGGAATAATCTCGTCGCTGGAAATGGGGCGCCACTTGCGGTTTCTGTAAACCTGTAGGGTAAAACAAAAAGAAATAAAAGGAGTTTCAGAAGCCCTGCTCGCGTCGGAAAAGGACCAAAGGAAAAGGATGGGAATAAGGGAACAGCAAATCAGCTAAAAGGCAGCCACATCCAACACCTCACGTGCAGTCTTCTCCCCATCTGCTTACCTGGATCATGTACGGCTTGTTGCCCATTTTCCGAATCTCTGACATGTTCCTCATTTGCTGCTGGACCAGAGAAGCTTCGAATGCCACCAACATGGAGAGGGTGAAAACACTGTAATACCAGTATTCATCCAGGCACCACAAACCCACACAGAACACCTGCAGCGAGAACACCACATGCACGTTATTCCAGTCTCCCTCGGGGAAAAAAAAAAAAGCCTGCAATTCCTAGGAGTTTATTTGTTTCAGCCAAGAGAGAAGACATTTAATTGTAGGAAGCCAGGAAAAGAGCAAATGACAGTAACTCGTTAGGGAGAAGCAGGGTCGCCCCCAGAATTAAAATCAATATGGCAGAGCAAGAACAGCATCTACTCCTGGCTTTAGAAAGCTGCCGGCCCATTTAGGGCTCCCAAGCCGGGACCGTAAGGAATTCTCTCATTTTTTAGCAGGAAGAAGGATTTACAGCTCTTTCTGTTTGTCCATTTTACCTGAAAGACGAAGAACGGAGCTGTAGCTCTTTCTTTAAAGAGTTCCAAGAACTCCGGCACCACCATCTCAGCCCTGGGAAAGAATTCATAGAATCACGGAATCGTTTGGGTGGGAAAAGCCCTTTCAGCTCCCCCAGCCCAGCCGTCCCCCTACCTCTGCCATCCCACCCCCAAACCCCGGCCCTCAGCACCACCTCTGCCCGGCTGTTAAATCCCCCCCGGGCTGGGGACTCGCCCCCTTCCCTGGGCAGCCCCTTCCAGCCCCTGACAGCCCTTTGGGGAAGGAATTGTTCCCCAGGGCCAACCTCCCCCTGCCCTGGCACAACTGGAGGCCCTTGCCCCTCGTCCCATCGCCCCTTCCCTGGGAGCAGAGCCCGACCCCCCCGGCTCCCCCCTCCTCTCAGGCACTGGTAGGCAGCCAGAAGGGCTCCCCTCAGCCCCCTCTGCTCCAGGCTGAACCCCCCCAGCTCCCCCAGCCGCTCCCCAGCAGCCTGGGGCTCCAGACCCCTCCCCAGCTCCGCTGCCCTTCTCTGGACATGCTCCAGCCCCCCCAGGGCCTTCGGGGAGGGAGGGGCCCAACCCTGACCCCAGCAGTCGAGGGGCGGCCCCCCCAGTGCCCAGCACAGGGCAGGTCCCTGCCCTGCTCCTGCTGGCCACACCACTCCTGATACAAGCCAGGATGCCGCTGGCCCCCCTGGCCACCTGGGCACCCTGCTGGCTCCTCTTCAGCCGCCTGGCGACCAACCCCCCCAGCTCCTTTCCCGCCGGGCAGCTTTCCAGCCCCTCGTCCCCACGCCTGGAGCCTTGCCTGGGGTTGTGGTGACCCCAGGGCAGGACCCGGCCCTTGCCCTTGGTCAACCTCACCCAGTTGGGCTGGGCCCAGGGATCCAGCCTGGCCAGGTCCCTCTGCAGAGCCCTCCTCCCCTCCAGCAGATCCATACTCCCAACCAGTTTGGCGTCATCTCCAAACTGAGTGAGGTCACCCTCAATCTCCTCATCCAGGCCGCTGATAACATTGTTAAACAAGTCCGGCCCTAGAACTGAGCCCTGTTGAGTCCTTGTCAACCGGAACATCCCAGATTCTCAGCAAAACCCCAACGCAAAATCACCCAGCAGCCTCTGCTGTCAGAGCAGGCTGTACTCCCGAAGACCCACAATCTCTCTATTTTCAATTACTTTGATTCAGTTAATTTGTTCTATGCAATTAATTTCCATCTCTGGCCCACCCTGGAAGAAACCCCTTGGTCCGCTACTGTTCTCTGTCCGTAAAGGGATTTGAAGCAAGCGCTGGGAGCAACTGAAATTTAAAAAACTGGGACTAGAACTGTGGTTTGATGCCGTTGCTCCTGACATGCTGGCGTACGTCAGCAAAGAGAGATCCGCACCTGGAAAACTTACTTGTTTGTACCGTATTTCTTCTCGGCTGCTCGGATATCTTTGTCCTCCTGATAGCCTCGGGCATTCTGGTAGTAACAAAGGGGATGCTCCACAGGGAAAGCTACAGGAAGAAACTGTTTCTTGCCATCTATCTCATACGAGTATTTGATTTTCTGAAATTCAAAGGAAAGAGCCTCCTGTCCATCCTCACCCTGCAGAGAGGGGGAAATAAAACCAAAACCAACCAGGTGAACACATACCAAAGGCTTCACTCCACAGATAATCCAGCCTGAAGAAGGAAAGAAACCCCAAGCCCATATGTCTTCAGTCATTGTACGATTCTGCTTGTGGTACAAGCACCAGGAAACCCCATGCAATTTTTAACATCCCCACCTTTGACTGATTGCGGCAGATTTTCCCTAACTACTTAAGTTAAAACAACCTTACAATTGTTTAGGTTGGAAAAGACCTTTACAATCATCAAAAGCCCAACCGTCCCCCTACCCCTGCCATCCCACCCCCAAACCCCGGCCCTCAGCACCGCCTCTGCCCGGCTGTTAAATCCCCCCCGGGCTGGGGACTCGCCCCCTTCCCTGGGCAGCCCCTTCCAGCCCCTGACAGCCCTTTGGGGAAGGAATTGTTCCCCAGGGCCAACCTCCCCCTGCCCTGGCACAACTGGAGGCCCTTGCCCCTCGTCCCATCGCCCCTTCCCTGGGAGCAGAGCCCGACCCCCCCGGCTCCCCCCTCCTCTCAGGCACTGGTAGGCAGCCAGAAGGGCTCCCCTCAGCCCCCTCTGCTCCAGACTGAACCCCCCCAGCTCCCCCAGCCGCTCCCCAGCAGCCTGGGGCTCCAGACCCCTCCCCAGCTCCGCTGCCCTTCTCTGGACACGCTCCAGTCCCCCCAGGTCCTTCAGGGAGGGAGGGGCCCAACCCTGACCCCAGCAGTCGTGGGGTGACCCCCCCAGTGCCCAGCACAGGGGAAAGATGACTAAAAGCTCACAAACCACAGGCTGACGGCACCATGCAGGGGTTCCCTGGCGCGTGACAAAACGTCAGCTCTGCTCCTGACAGCCGTATCCTTACCTGGTCTCTGTGGAGCGGCACTAGTTCTACTGATCCATTATTTGGGGTTGGCACAACTTTAGCCAAGGTGGCTTTCTTAGGACAAGGTTCCTGAAACACAAACAAGACACGCTTTGTAAAGTGGATCACCGGGCCCGAGTTTCAACAAGTTGGGAGGAATCCTTGCCGGATCACGTTAAGACAGGCGGAGAAAAGAGCTCTTTGCAGCCGGGTGCTTTTGCGGAGCTGTTGTTGGAATCAAAGCCATTCCGATTATCGCAATCTATCCCCAAAATCGTAGCCCACCACCAAAGGAAGGCCATTCAGTGCTTCCTGTGCAGATAAGATATACATCGCTGCCAGCAAGGCACGGTTACGACAGCAACTGCAGTCAAGGCAACCAGCCTTCGTCAAAAGACAGAACAACCACCATGAGCAAAGGCAGTCGGCCCCTGCCCCGAACGCTCAACCCGTCCCAGGCTGCATGCGTGCCGAAAACGTCACTGGGCTCCCCGGCACCGCTTTGGGGCTGGGGCTTGCTGAATGCACACACCTCTCCTCTCCCCCCTGCCACCAGCAGGCAGCCATGCTGGCCAAGCTAAAGGGAAAAGCGTCTCCATGCAAGGCGTCTCCTCACACCCGTCATCCTCTTCCTCACGGCGCCTGCGGAGCTTCCCTATGGGGCTGATGCCACATCACAAAAAACAACCCCCCCAGGAGAACGAACGCCCCCACGCCCTCAAACCGCCCCCACACGACAGGAGAACCCGCGGGGAGCGGCAGGAGCCTCCCCGCGCTGCTCGGGGGTTGCCCCGGAGGGGTCTTCGGCGTGGGCGGCCCCGAAGCCCCGGGACTTACCCGGACGCAGGTGAGGGCGCAGTGAGCGTGCACCGACCACAGCCCCGAGAGCGCCGTCAGCAAATGGACGACAGCGATGGCGGCGAGGGCCAGCAAGGCGGCCTCAGGGAGCGCGGGGCCCGGGCCCGGTCTCGGGCCTTCCTCCTCCTCCGCCGCCGCCGCTGCTGCCGCCGCCACCTCCCCCCACGCCGCCCATACACGCGGCCCCCACAGCCACAACCAGGCCGGGTAAAGCCCCGCCACGAAGGGTAGCACGGTGCCGTGAAGGAGCCGCGGCCGCCGGCGGTAAAGCGTCACCGACGAGACCAGCTCGTCCACGGGACCGGGAGCCGGGCCGGCCGCCGCCATCTTCCGAGAGACCGCAACGACCCACTTCCGCTTCCGGGGGGCGGGGGAGGCGCGCGCGCGCGGGGCGCTGGGCGCTTGCGCATTGGCCAGCGGGACGGGGGGGGGGGCGCGCAGCGCACAGACGGCGGCGGGATGTGAGTAGGGGGCGGCGGGCGGACCGGGCCGGGCTAGGCCAGGCCGCGTTGTTCCTTTCCCCGGTGTTAATTTTATTTCTTTTCCCTTTAGGCAGGCGGCCCTGGAGATCACGGCACGCTATTGCCGCAGCGAGATGGAAGAGTACGGGCGGTGCGTGGCCTCCAGCCCGGCCTCCTGGCAGCGCGACTGTCACGGTCTTCGCCTCAGTATTTCCCGCTGCGCCGCCGCCCAGTGAGTGAGGAGCGGGATGGGGTCGGGGTTGGGTAACGCTGGGGTTGGGCCCTGTTAAGGGTTGCACCCGTGCGGTTCCCGGGAGCTGAGGTGTTTTATCCCGCAGCCCGATCGTCCAGCGCATCCGCCAGGACTGCGCCGAGCCGTTCGCCGCCTTCGAGCAGTGCCTGAAGGAGAACCAAGCCTCCGTCATGAACTGCAGCGACCACGTCAATGCCTTCTTGCTCTGCGCCGACCAAGTGAAGCTCTCCATGTGAGGTGAGTGTCGGGCTGCGGAGCGGGGTCGCTTTCCACAGAAAATCATAGAATCGCAAGGGTTGGAAGGGACCTCGGGAGATCGTCTAGTCCAACCCCCCTTCCCTCTGGATCTGTGGTCCAGAGCCCTCACGCTGGCTTGGGAGCTGCTCATTCAAACAGCTGGAGCAGAATAGTACAGCCCAGAATACACACAAACCCGCGTTTTCCTCCCACCCGCTCTCCCTTCTTGTCTCTGTAAATTCAGACTTAGCCTCTGCGGAAAAATACAGAGCGGAGGCAGGAAGCAAATCTAGGCTAAAAGCCTGGTAATTCATTGTCGGGGGCTGTACGTGATGCGTGTGTGGCCATTATGGCCGTGAATGCAACAGCCTGTTTCTCCAAATGGGTTGGTCATCCTCAGCGTCGAACTAAGCCAATACCCTGTGGCAAAAGGCTCGGGGAGGAAAGCGATCTTGCTTAGCTAAAGGCCTGATTTTTTTCCATATCTATGTTTGTCCAAATTTATTTATCGACCTGACCATGGGTTTTGTACCATAGTGTATGCAGAACGGTTTTGTTGGGGCAGGTCAGCTTGCAGCGCTCTGCTCAAGATCTTGTAAACGCCTGTGGAGCAACGTTAAAGTAAAGAACGTGTTACTAAGCGTAATCACCTGAACGTGACGCGCTCGCGTCACCTGACGTGGTAATCTGCCTCGTAACAAGGGCACTGCATACACACGGAGCCTGCCTGATGCTTTTATTTGTGCTGTTTTTTCATAGGGGAACCTTGGAATTAAAACTCATCTTCAGGAATGAAGGAAAAGTCTTTCCGTACTCTGGAGTATCGTTCCAATGTTTGGTTGGGTTGGGTTTTCCCCCCGCCCCCCCCTTCCCTCTCTGAAAACCAAAGCCCTGCGATGTGGGTTCTGGTCACACAATGCTTGTCTCCAGCCGACAGCTGGACTCTGACGGGGATGTTGGAGCGTTCCTGATCCATCGGCACTTGTGTGCTGATAACGCTGGGTCTTGTCTGCAGAGTTGCCTCTGAAAACATTGTAAGTAAATAAATTAACCGAACTGCCTTGAAGCGACGCCGAAGGATCTGCAGCAGCTGTGCTTGGAAAAGAACCAAAAGCTAAAATCAGCCCTTAGCTCTTTTTCTGCGGTCTGTATTCTTCGGCAGTTCCTTTGATAATTAAGCACAACATTTTCCTCCGTCCCAATAAAAAAGAAAAACAGCAGAAAGACTTTTCAAGATCCAAAGCCAGTTCTGGCTTTTCCCCCTGATGACGGAAGCTGCTCTCTGAGCTCAACCGACCGCAGGGATATTTCTTTGACTGCGAATGTCCCAGCTTGACAAACTGAAAACATTCCGTGCGGCTCCCAATTTTGGGGGTGCCATGAGGGGTTGTAGCCCCGGGCCTTCTGCTGGTTTAGAACAGCAGAGGGAGTCTTCCCGCTGGCAGAGACAGCAGCAAAACCGCGGACTTGAGAGCGCTGACTGCTCGATCGACAGCGCAACAGCCATCGCCCAGTGCAGGGGTGTGGGGGGGGGGCACCTCCGTTGTTCTTAAACGGGGGAACAAAGAGCCCAGCTCTGCGGAGAGGTGGTCTCTGGGCTGTAACTAGTGGAAAACAAAAATTAAAACGATACAAGAAACAACAGACGGTCTAATGAGGAGTGGATTAAGACCCCAGGGCTCGTGAGATCTGCGAGCCCTTCTGCGGAGGGAGAGTTTTGGGGCGCTGGGAGCCTTGGGTCTGCTCCAGCGTGTGCCGTGTCTGCAAACGGCTGTTGGTTTGTTTCGTGTTAACGAGGCTGAGAATCTCTCCCAGCAAAAGTTGAAACCTCATAAAGTCCTTTCGGGGTACTGGAGAGCGGGTACGAGGAGGGCGAAACGAGCTGCTATGAGCTCTGCAAGCCGCTCTGCGGCCAGCTGGAGTAGGAACTTGCTCTTCCAGAAAAGTTAGGGGGAACCAAACCCCCATGTTTTCCAGAAGCGTGCAGGGAGCAGATGACACGCAGAAACAATTGTGTACAGCGCCAGCGGAGTCTGAAAGCACAGCTTGGCTCGGTTTGCGAGGGGGTTTTGTGCCTCTTAAGAGAGGGTGAGGCATGGACGGGGAAACTTGGCTTTGACTTGATTCCCAGGGGTTCCTACCCCCTTTCCTGGGACACATTAATCCTCACCTGTGCTTCGGCCAGGCGTCGGTCCAAGCGTTCGCCTTTGAGCCTGCATGGTGGTTGGCGAACAGGGGTTGCATTTTCCGGCTGGGCAGAGTTTGAGCTCCTTTGGGGAGAGGGCCAGCAGGTTTAAGTTGATCTGTTCCAGCTTCTAGCAGAGCCCGAATCGCAAAGCCGGCCGTCGGCATTGGCGTTGTTTGTCTCACAGGGGTGGCTGCGTTTCGGCAGCGGTGGGAACGTACGAAGGTGCTGGGGTCAGGGCTAAAAACCCTTATACGTCCGCTTGCAGAAAACTTGATTTGCTTTTATCAAATGCCGCGCATTTGAAATGTAAAGAGCCGTTTGATCTTCTGGCAGAAAAGTTGGGAGAAAAAGGGGACGGTGGCTTTGCTTCAGAATGAATGCAGAGAGGGGGCAAGCGCTACCAGAGGAGGAGGAGGAATCTATTTTGAGTGAGTCTTTTGAGTTTTATTTACACCAGGCAGCACCCCATTAGTCATAAGCATCTGTGGTGTGAATAGCTTTATTAAGGATGCTGTTATAGAGGAGCGAAGGTGCTTTACATGTTGTTGACATTGTATTGAAATGTCAGCCTGTCAGCAGAAAAGCCATTTTTCATTATGTTTAAGGTGCGCTGGGCCCCCTCTTAAGCCCAGTTCTGCCTCCTCCTTCTCAGGAGCCTGAGCCACTCCATTATTACTTGCTCTAACGCGTTAACCGCTGAGTTGCCGGGCTCTTGCTGTTGTCATCGATGAGCCAAACTCTCACAGGGTTCAGCTCACATAAAAAGGGGGAGGGAGGCGCTGCTTCATCCCCTTTCCCTGTGCAGTCGAGGAGAGAAACATCGGGCCGATCTTTCTTTCAATGTTGTCTTTCTGAGACAACGTTGGGCGGCTGCAAGTTTTATTCTGAATAGAGAGTGCCCTTGTACATCTTCCACTACGTGCGTAGCGCAAACATAAAATAACTTGGTGTAGCAGAGAAGGACGGAACCTTGCCGTGGAGGGAAGTATTGCGGTGGTGCTCGCTGCCTTCCTCGGTTTACCAGCTCCCTTGGGAAAGTTTTTAGATTAAATCAACTTCCAGCCCTGGCAAATATTGGCAAATTCCTTTGGGAAAAGTGAAAGGAATACCAACAATTTTCTTCCTTTCAACTGGATGTGCCAGGGAAAGACTAGGAGCAGCCTGGGAGTCTTCTCTCGCTTTTCCTGTTAGCCTTGAAGGAATCGATAGCCGTATGTGCAGTCCCGCGCGATTAATCAGTTTAATTCTCATTTAGGCAGAGGGGTCTGAGACCTCTTCAAGCGAGAAGCAAGGAGCGGGAGTTTTGCACCTCTTTCTAACTGCATGGGCTGCCTGCTGGTTGCCGGAATTCAAATCGGAGTGGCAATTACGGCTACTCCTGGCATTGACAAACCTAAGGGAAGGGCTGCAAGTGGATCTGACCGGCTTGGGTGCGTGGTAGCAGCTAGAAATAAGGCAAAGCCTTATGCACAGGGTGAGCAAGCGGCCCTGTGAGTGTCAGGAAAAGCTGTTATTTCCAAACCCAGCTGTGGGGTTTTTGGTCCTGTTGCTGGAAACTTATTTAGCAATAAAAGCTAAGAGGAGCATCGGTTGCTCCCGTATCTTTCACAGGGTGTAAACTGGCAAGGGAGACCTGAAAAACCCGAGAATTAAGCAAGAATTAGGAACCCAGGAAGCGTTCTTTTCATTTCTTGTACCACAGGATTGTGGTACTGTCTCGTACCTCTCAGTTCGGTTAGGACAGGATTACGGAAGCAAGTGCAGGAAGCTGTTAGGACAGAAACTGGCATAAAGCGAAAGAAGGGGGGAAAAAAAGTCCTCGGGCAGTCAATCAAACTGGGAGGTTCAGCTTTATCTCCGAAGGCTACGAGGGGATTCGGCTGAATTAATGCCAGGAGGCTGGAATCAATAAGTGAATAAGCCTGTATTTCGGGGGGGGGGGGAAAGAAGGTTTAGAGCGGGATTCGTATAGATTGGTCCTTTCTTCTGGGGTTGTTTAGTCTGGAGAAAAGGATACTGAGGGGAGACCTTATCACCCTCTACAACTGCCTGAAAGGAGGGGGGAGCCGGGGGGGTCGGGCTCTGCTCCCAGGGAAGGGGCGATGGGACGAGGGGCAAGGGCCTCCAGTTGTGCCAGGGCAGGGGGAGGTTGGCCCTGGGGAACAATTCCTTCCCCAAAGGGCTGTCAGGGGCTGGAAGGGGCTGCCCAGGGAAGGGGGCGAGTCCCCAGCCCGGGGGGGATTTAACAGCCGGGCAGAGGCGGTGCTGAGGGCCGGGGTTTGGGGGTGGGATGGCAGGGGTAGGGGGACAGTTGGACTTGATGATCTTAGAGGTCTTTTCCAACCTAAACGATTCTATGATTCTCTCACCTCCTCCCAAACCCAAAGCAAACCAGAAATAAACGCTAAAGCCCTGCAGTACCGAAGAGAAGAACCCAAAGGAGCAAGTTCTGGGGTGACTGAGAACTGTTTAAGAAAGCGGTGTCAGACTTGTGTAGGCGTTCTCGCTTGGTGGTCAATTACTGTAAAGGGTTTACACATTGTGTCGCCACAGTCCTTCCGTTTCTTGGCTTCTGGCATGGGCTCTGCCATTCCCTGTTGGTTTCCATCTCCTGGTTCTGTGTTTTCTCTGCTTTTCATAGAATCACAGAGTGGTTTGGGTTGGCAAAGCCCTTTCAGCTCCCCCAGCTCAACCGTTGCCCTACCCCTGCCATCCCACCCCCAAACCCCGGCTCTCAGCACTGCCTCTGCCCGGCTGTTAAATCCCCCCCGGGCTGGGGACTCGACCCCTTCCCTTCGTTGTTCTCAACTCTTGTTCTCAGTCAAACGTGCGTTTTGGCCAGTGGTTAAGCAAACTGGATGTCAGGGTTTGGGGGAGTGGTTCTGCTTTAGCTTACCCACGTTTGATTTTGTGAGGCCTTGGAAGCTAGTTGTAACACATTCTATGTCTCTGTTTACTCCTCTCTGAAATAAATAACACCTACTTGGCTGGGGAGTAATGAGGGATAATTAATTAATACGTGCAAGGAGGTCCCTAGCTAAAAGAAAGCCAAGGATCATTAGGTTAGGTAATTCCCTGCTTTGTTTTTTCCTCCATTTCTTCTTGGTTTAGGTCTCCCAGAATGCGAAGTTGAGTGTGTCTGGACTTTTTTTCAGCCTGTTGCTTTTAACTCCTGTTGATGTCACTTTTCCTTTCAAGTGGAACTCTAAAACCAATGAGGTAAATTACACCCGATCCTAGAATGAGGAACTAACAACACCACCACTTTAATTTTTCATCCAGAAAATATTCTCGTTTTACACTCTGCTTCTCTTACTTAAAGGAACCATAAATCAGCGTGTTCCTTTGGTGTTTGCAGTCACGGGGAGAGATTTAGTGCTGCTGGCAGGCCCGGGTCTGAAACGGGCAACTGTCGAGGGCAGAGCACTTGTACGGAGCCGCATTCCATTCGCACACACGCATTTGCTTTACTTGGCCGTCTTCCAGGTGGGGTTGGGTTTTGGGGTTTTTTTTTCTTTTTTCGAGTCACTCGTGAGCACGAGGGAAATCGCGCGGGCAGAGGGGAGCGTTTTTCATCTCGTGGGCGGTCTGTCACCTCGACTGGCTTTTATTCACTTTTATTATTCACCTTGCTGAGGGATGGGGTTTGGTGGTGGGATGGCAGGGTTAGGGGAACGGTTGGACTTGATGATCATAGAATCGTTTTGGGTTGGAAGGGACCCCTAGAGGTCATCTCGTCCAACCCCCCTGCAGTGAGCAGGGACACCACTAGCTAGATCAGGTTGCTCAGAGCCCCGTCCAACCTGGCCTTGAAGGTTTAGGATCTTAACCCAAGGTTTAGGATCCAACCCAAACGATTCTGTGATTGTATGATTCTATCATTCTGCTCCTGTCTTGCAAAGAGGGACAGAAACGCATCTGGGCATTTCGGAGAGCCGCAGGCATTCCCAAACCCTCCTCAGCACACGCGTTAGCTTGGCACAGCCCAGGACCCTGCGCCTCCCTGCCTGATGAGAGCAATTGTTCTGTCTCTTGACCATGCAGAGCAAGAAGGGGAAAACCAAAAAGCACGGGTGTTGCCCGAAGTGCGTGTGATCCTGTTCTTAGCTCTGCTGCAGAGCGGGCTGAGCCTCTTGCTGCTGTTATTTCCTCCCCAGTACGCATTCCCCGAGTCCTACAGGAGCCGTGAGACTTAACTCGGTGACCTCCATAGGTGCTTTGGGATGCACATTGATACCCCCTAGGTTCCCAAAGGGTCAGATCCCTTCTGCATGCGTACACGGAGCTACCTCTGCCTTTTCCCAGGTAACGCTCGCTGGCTCTCCTGTCGCTGGCTGCCCAAGTCTCTTGTCACGACAAGAAGACTTCCAGCTGCGCGATAGGGTTGGGAGCAGATGCACCTGCAGTCCCTGAACTCTGACATCTGGCTGTGGATGCTGAAAGCAGCTCCAATCCTTTCCTAAGAGAAGAAGCGGGGCTTGCTCGGCAAGCCCGATAGCTTTCCGGGCCCTGATAGTGTCAGCTGTGGTGCTTGGTGTCCACCTTTCTGCTCGTTTGAGGCAGAATTTGGCTTCAAAATTGGAGAGTACCTGTGACCTAACGTCTTCCCTTCGCTATAGGGTATGAATTTCATCGCTGGCTCCTGTACTTGAACTCTCTCATCACCATCAGGCTCCTTTCCACCAGTAGCTCCAGGTCTAGCACAGCTCTTCGCCAACTTTATTTACTCATGTTGGGGTTCTAGTTCCTCTTGCGACTAACTGACTCCTGCTCTTGAGTTTGCTGACCCTATTAAGGTACGAACAGCCGCCAACACTCGTTCCTTTGCTCCAGGGTTGCTAATTCCTGGGAAAGGGAACGGATGGGCCGTCCTCCTGGGGAGCCCAGGGCAACCTTCGTGGGACTGCAGGGAGCCAGCGGACCGCTCGTGCGTGCAGTTTGTTCTGCCTGCGCTGAGGCAAGCTTCAGATTTCCACTTAGAGTTTGCTTTTTTTCTTTTTCTTTTTTTTTTTTTTTTTTTTTTTTATTTTCGAACGTACATGCAAAAAAAAGAACCCCCAAAACCCCAAACATTGGCACATCAACAGCACTTAGATCACAAGGAAGAGAGGGTGGGGGTTCGACGGGCGAAGCTGGCTCTGGTATTTGGGAGAAACATCAATTTGTACATGGTTCACTGTTACATTCGCTTAAAACTTCATCTAAACTGAGACCGTCTCCAGTGCAAGAGCCTCTAAAAAGTAACATACGGCTTTAGGAGGTTTTTCCCATTTCTTAGGGCTGGATGACCGCCCAACAAAGGTGGAAGTCACCCAACTGCAGCAGCTTGGTCTAGAACTTGTCCTATCTGGGCAAACATTTGTCCTAAATAGCTCTTCCTGCGAAAGGCTCCCCCTTCCCTCCTCAAAAGAAGTGCTGGCGTGTCTGTAAGCTACGTACACAACCGCCTTCGGGGGAGAGACGGATACCGAGAGCAAAGGCGAGTCCAGCTACGGAACCTGGCGCCATAAACACCACGGGAAGTGACTGCACATCAGCACGTGTCACGTTCACACAGCTTTATTAAAGGAGAAGCAACGGCGGAGTGATCTCTATAAGGGCTGTGGTTCTGTTACACGTCATCCGTTACGTCAGCTCCCTGTGAGCGGGTCGAGAAGGCGATAAATCCTGATAAAAAGCCAAACCGCATCAGGACTGCATCTCCTTTCCTCCCCAAATCCAGGATTACGCCGTTCCTGGGAATCTTCCTCCCTAACCGCAGACAACAAAAATTACCCATTCTTTTTTTTTTTTCCCCCCCCCTCATTTGAGAGGCTACACACCTTGAAAATCAGACTGACGAGCCTGCGGAGGCTCAGGGGTAACGCACCACGTCCAGAAACCGTCAGGCCGCCAGGTTCACGGGGTGCGGCGCTTAGGCTCGCAACTCCGCGGATCCAAGGTTTAAAAATAAGTCGTTATTTCCTTCTGGAGTCGTCTGCCAGTTGAAATAGAGAAGGGAAGGTCGGTTTGGGAGGACCGTGTGCCTTCGGCTGGCGTGCTGTAAGCAGGCTCATGGGAAAATCTGACCTTTCCAGGAATACCGGCTGTCCTTCACGTATCTAAAGAACGAAATCCCAGCCTTGGGTCTCAGGCAGGAGAATAAAGAATTTCCCTTTGGTAATAATTCAGGCTTCCATTCTCCGCTCTCTCTTTCCTGCCCTTTTTGTGGGTATGCAGTGCCCTTGTAACTCGCCTGCCTGGTGGCGTGGCTCGAGAAAGTGGATTTTTCCTTTCCGTCCGCAGCGCAGATGTGCTTTGCTCTTGGCTGAGTCCTGAGGTCACCCCTGGGTTGCCCTTGAAGCGAAAACTGAACGTGGCCTCTGGGAGTTAAGGGACTTGGCAGGGGCACCTTGTAGGATAACGCAATCCCGTTTCTTCCTCTCGCCACTCGTCGGAGGAGCCAGGATCCTTTGGGTGAACCAGGAGCGGAGTCAGGGTGGGGAAACCCCCCCACGGACGGAGCTGCAGTGGAAGGGCTTTCTATTTTAGAATAAGAACATTTCACTGTGCTGCTTCAAAAAAAGAAACAAACAGAAAGCAGCGTGGCCGGCAGCGTTGGTTTTGCGAGAATAAGTCTTTGTTCTGTCCATACAGGGAGTAAAGCTGCCCCTTTTGGGACAGACAGACGGACACAAAGGCAATGGAGAACTCACTGCAGGGGTGTTACACTTCTCTTGGCATCCCTGAACATGACAGAGGATAAATATTGTGTTGTTTCTCGAAGCAGATGCCCGAGCGCAGCCGTTTCAGTCGGGGCGGGGGGGGACAAACTCCTGTGCATTTCTGAAATGTCAAATGTAAAAAAAACCCCCATCCTGGTCCGACTGATGGACACCCATGAAGGAAGTCTCTGAAGCAGCAGTGGCATCCTTTAGAGGTGCCTTAGGACCTTGGATTTTACCGTGGAAAATTAACCTTGTCCCATGAAGCCTGCGTCTGGGTGGGGAAATGAGGCAAAGCAGCACAGCGAGCGGCTTGGCTGCAACCAAGGCTTAAATAAATGCAGTTCTTGTGGGAAGGGCACCTCCTACTTCCAGGGACGGCTCCGGTGAGCTTGGCCAGTCTTTGTTTGCAGGACATAACGCTCAAAAGCTTAAACACTGGACAAACTGCTAAAGTTACAGCTAAACAACATCATAGCATCGATCTACTCGTGGCTAGAAAAAAAGGAGCGAGGCGATCCAAAGTCCTTCAGGCGTGAAAGGTCTCCGTGAAGTAGTGCTTATATGCACGGCGGCCCTAGCTGCCTCCTCCGTCGTGCAGTGCTCGAGGAACGTCTCTGAAGGGTCTCAGCCTGGTTTCTTCTCCCTCACCCTCCTTCTGAATGTGAAGCAGCATCCATCCGAGATACTCGTGAAGAGTCGGGAGCTTTTCTATGGTCAGGATGTGAAGTAGGAGCTCTGCATGGAGTAGAGTCGGTCGATGGGGTTGCCCACGCGGGCTTGGAGGAGGTTGGCTTCAGCCGTTGACAGCAGGCAGTCTCCCAGGTGGCTGATGCTGTCACTGTCCATGTCGTGAAAAACTCCTTCCGAGTCTAGAAGAGGAAGGAAAAGGCGTGAATGCGGCATGAGCGCGTCTCGCAGCGCAGAAAAAAGGCTGCCCGCAGGGCCGTGTTTCCCCCGGAGCCATGGTCACCCTGAGCAGGTACGCCCAGGACCGGCTTTAGGCATAACTCTTTCCTCCCTCACCCAAACGTTTCACGTTGGATGGAGGTAAAACCCCAGCCTGACTTGCAGAGCGCAGCCACCAAACCTCCTCTGAGAAAGGCTCTGCGCAAAGTCCGAGTCCCGCAGAGTGCTCGCTGCTGCCGGCTTCGTCAGCGGTCGCAGCGAAGTTGGCTTCTTCATGACTTGGACTGCTCTGTGCAGCTTGGAATCATGGAATCGTTTGGGTTGGAAAGGACCTTTAAGGTCCTCAAGCCCAACCATTCCCCTACCCCTGCCATCCCACCCCCAAACCCCGGCCCTCAGCACCGCCTCTGCCCGGCTTTTAAATCCCCCCAGGGCTGGGGACTCGCCCCCTTCCCTGGGCAGCCCCTTCCAGTGCTGGACAACCCTTTCGTTGAGCTTTGATGCAGAGGCAGCATGATCTCCACACTGCTCTCCTACCGTAGGGGTGCAGATGATCTCCTGGCAGCTGGGGCGGCGTCAGCCCTTGTCTGTACAAATCCGTGCTGTAGCCGTTCTGATCCAGGGGCAGAAGCTGCTGCTGGGGGATCCTGGGGTAGGGAACCATGAGCCCATCCAGGCCGTGAACGCTTGCGCCGTCTAAAGACACAACCGGGGGGGGGGTTGAATCAAAGGGTGCCTAGCACGCAGCACCGTCGCAAGAACATTATTTGCATTGCTGCAGGAATATTTGGTGGTCCGACTCCGGACCAGCGCTGCGAACGTGCAGCAGAGAACAAACCAACCCCATCGTCTTCTCAAAATGAGGAGATAGGTGCCACGCCACGAGCGCTCGCTGGTCGTGACCTCGTTATCCCGTACCGATTCAATTACAACCTGCGCGCTTTTTTGCTCATCTCCCCCTGCGTGCGTTCGCTCTCAAACGCATCCAGGCCTATCCCCTCCATCCCAGCCCACAGCCCCCGGAGCTGTCGCCCTACGCGGCGGCTTCCTCACCTTCGCTATCGTCGTTGCTCTGCCTGCTGTTGCGACCGGTCCCTCGCCCGCTCCCTAAGCGAGGGTTGCCCAGCTGGTCCTGCTCCTGCTGCTGCTGCTGCTGCTGTTGTTGCCTGCGAGCGATCTTCTTCATCTGCGAGGAGACAGAGACCCCGGATTTAGGGTCCTGACGGCGAGAGGAGGGGCGTGGGGTGTTCTTAATGCACCCGGGGGACCATTGCCACTGGCCATGACAGAGCCCTGCTCAGGCTCCTGGGTGAGGCCCCTGCCACCAACGTTCTCTGCAGCAATCGTCCCCGCGGGAGAGATGGGGCTGGCAGAAGAGGTGGGAGATGCTGTCTGCAGTTTCAAAACCGAGAAGGACTTCGTTTTACTGCAAAGCGAGGTTCTCAAAGCCACCTCTTTCCCCTTTTCACCCTTTCAATTCAGCAAAATTGGAAACGTTTCAACTTCTGGGTGAAAGAAGTGGGAAATCCTTCCAGTCTTTCTACAGTGAGGGGGAAGAAGCAAGCAGAAAAAGAGTAATAGGAAAAAAAAAACCCAACGTGAGAAATGTTAAGCCCTGCAACCATCTATAATTAATCCATTTTCTTATTTCTCTTTGAGTTTTTGCTGCTACTAGATACGTGTTGTAGGACTTGGCGGGCCTGTGGATGCTCCTGCGTAGCTGCTCTGCTGTTCCTCTGTGTTCTCTTTTTTTCTCAGCTATTCTACATTCCCTTTTAACGGAACAAGCCTGCGTGGTGTCCCACAGGTCCCGCAGAACCCGGCCGCGGCACGGGGACCATCACTCACCTTGGCTCTTTGGTTCTGGAACCAGACCTGTACCACCCGCACGGTCAAGCCCGTCTCGGCTGCCAGGGTCTCTCTTACCTGTCCACAAAACCCGGAGAGCTGAATCAGAACTTTTAAGTCGCACTACAAAAGGATCCAAGCCAGCAGTTGTGTGCTGAGTGGCCTCCTTATACCTTTCTGCAAGGTTTCGAGGAAACCTCGAACGAGGCCTTGAATGCCCGGCGTTGCTGCGTGGTAAGGATGGTGCGCGGGCGCTTGGAGCGTTTGTGGTCTTTGCTCTCCTCGCTGCCTTTGCCGTGCGAGTGGCTGCCGTCTTCGTCCTCACTTTTCACTGCAACGGAAGATCAGGAGCGGTGATTCAGCAGAGAGCGGCCTGGCGGAGCCATCTCCCAGGGTTCAAGGAAACTTTTGGTCAAGAGTTTTGCTCCTTCCAAGGGGCAATGTAGAGCAGAAGCACAGAACGAAGCCAGCGAAGCTCGTGGACTGCGCTGTGGCTCAGGGGAACGCTGCCAATTCAGAGACAGAGCCTCTGGGCCACCCTAGCCCCGGATTGTCCCTTCTGTAATGCCTCCAAGGAGCCCACCCAAACCTCTCCAGCTCAGCCTGGTCGATCTCAGCAGCCTGGGACCCCCTTGGCTGCCTATCACCAAGGGGAGAAGACGCCACAACCTCCACCCACCTCCATCTCCTCCTTCCGAAGCCCTCCCTATCATTAATTAGGGACCAGGCAGTACCGGTCCTCTACAAGGCCTCTACCTGGTTCCCCAACCCTCAGCACTGCTCCTGCCCCGGCCCCTCACCGGACTCAGTGGGTGCTGGGCTGATGGCGCTCAGCATCTCCTTCTCCTTCTCGTAGTCGCTGCGGCAGAGTAGCTGCCCCTCCTTGAGCACAAACTCGTCTCCTCGCTGCAGGCGCCGCTCGCACTCGCAGCAGTAGAAGCAGTGAACGTGGTAGACGTTCTCCAGCACCCGCATGATGAGCTCGGAGGGGGCGATGGCCTTCAAGCAACTGCTGCATTTGGTCTGGAACAGCCTGCAAAGAAGGTCCTGGTGGTTAAGACACTTGGGCAGGGAAGATCAGCCCGGGGTTGGGGCTCGGGAAGCCAAGGGGAGAAGGGAGTGGATGTTGGGAGCTGTGCTGGCACAACCCAGCAAGAAGCATGCGTCCCAGCTGTGGTTTTGGGGGCTTTCTGACCTCCCGTAGCCCCAGAGAGGAACACGAACCTGCCTGACCCAACAGAGCTTTATCTCCCCTCCTCCTCTCTAGGGCTGTTCACTGCCTGGCTTGGTTGGGTCACTCCTAGGGAGAGGACTTCACGGACCCCACCGGGCCTGTCCCCAGGGCTTGTAGGAGCTGTAGGCAAGGGAGTCCCACGGGGGAGGCTGTTTGTGCCCCATACCGTGTCCAGCGAGAGAAATAAACAACTGCTGAGCGCCCCGCGTACGGAGCAGATGGTTCTGATGAAGTAATTTGGGATCTAAACAAATGTGAGCGGCGGTGGCTGCCGGCTGACAGCTTCTATTTAGCCACTTGACAAGAGAAAGTAATAAAATAGGGATTAATTAGGCTGTTGTTTAAACACACAGGATCTTCCCCACCAGCAGGGAACTCATAAACTGGGATTGAGAACAAGACTGGGTTAATCCTCCTGGCAAACTCTGTGGAGCAGGATGAAGAGGCTTACAGGGGTGGGCTCATCCCTTCCAAATACCACCATGGATTTGTGCGGTGCAGTGGCTTTCGGCTGAAGTGTCTGGGACATTCCAACTGGAATGGTGTGGGATTTCTCTCTCCTTTGTCTGAGCGTGTTTGCATGCGTCTTCCTCTCTCCCTCCCCGTCTCCCTTTCTCTCCCCCCTTTCCTCTTTGTCCTTCCGTAAGTCACGCTTGAAAAATAATATTTGAATTTGAGGTGGAAAAGCTGGGAGTACAGAGCCGCCTTTTAACCACAACCTCTCACTGC
This sequence comes from Gorsachius magnificus, assembly GCA_034008185.1. Classification (NCBI taxonomy): domain Eukaryota; kingdom Metazoa; phylum Chordata; class Aves; order Pelecaniformes; family Ardeidae; genus Gorsachius; species Gorsachius magnificus. The sequence continues at coordinate 646,319 of CM067106.1, read as the reverse complement.
TGTAGAGCAGGGGCAAACCGGGAGTGTGTTCCAGGCACAATCCCAGTCCCAATCCGGGCTGAGTCCAACTCTGTCCCTTTCCTAACACCGACATCCTTCTCTGACAGAAGTGAACTACCAAAAAAGAAGAAAAAAAGAATAAAAAAGGATCCGGCAATGGAGCCAGCCCGCGAGCACGGCTCTTTGGGATCAGCCAGGAGCACGTGGCCTCTTGCCGAACACGAAGTTATGAACAGCCCTGGACTTTAAGCCCGGGTGGAGGGTAACGGTGATGTGGTCTGCCCCCGTGTTCCTTGCAACCCCGAGAATCTCACCCAAGGATTCCCAGCTCAAGCCCGTTCGCTGGTGGCAGGCGTACAGCGAAGGGCCGCCAGCCGCATCCGGAGGCTCTGAGTGGAGGAGGATCTGTCTGCATCCATTTGGAAGAGCTTCCAGAGGCTGATACCTCCTCGTTCCTTATTTCCAAGCTGAATCTTCCTTCATTCCATGCCCAGCAATGAGACTTTGTCATGGCTTTATCCTCTTGCAACCCGCTTATAATTAGTGATGCCAACTGTGGGTTTAAAAGCGAGTACCGACCTTCCTTTCCATCTCCGTTGCGAGAATTCCCGTCCCCAAAGATCTGCCTGGCTTTGCTATCTGCCGTCGTGTAGCCCAATGTCGTGACACAAATACCTCCTGATGTTGAGACAAGCTGGCCCCAAGCTCCCAGCCGCTCTTGCCGTACCTTTCAGCGATGGGTTTACTCCTGTAACACACCAGGCCAAGCTGGTCACCCCCCCGAGCCCAAATCCAGGATGGACACATAGACACATTTATCGTAACACCCAGGCAAGTGGTACCCCCCCCAGAGCCCCAAATCCAGGGATGGACACATTAAGACACATTTACTCCTGTAACACACCCAGGCCAAGCTGGTACCCCCCCCCCCAGAGCCCCAATCAGGATACACATTAAGACACATTTACTCCTGTAACACACCCAGGCCAAGCTGGTACCCCCCCCCCCAGAGCCCCAAATCCAGGGATGGACACATTAAGAACATAGACCTGACAAACAGAAACTTTGCTTCCATATCCCGACCCGACTCCAAGTAAGGAACGGGATAGTTTAGGAAGATGCTAATGGAAAACTCCCTGTCTTGTTTCACACTTGTGTTTTCTCCGTTATTTTTTATCCATATAGGTACTGGAGCAGCCCCTGGGGTCCTTTCGTATTTCTGACCGCCGTGATATCACCGATCGCTTGAAGAACACATCCAGAACGTCGCTTAGCCGAGGCAGGCGGAGGAAAGCTTTGAGCATGACGTGCTTTGAACTGGCCGACAGCCAGAGGGATGGAGCAGGAGGAGGAAACGCGGTATCAGAGCCGGGAACGGAGATCTCTTCACCTGCAAGGCACCCAGGTGATTCTTCCCGCTGCTGTTGGGACGAGGCGGTTAACGAACCTCGTTTAAAGGCGCTGTCACGCACCCCATTTCCATGAGAAGGGCTTTTTTGGTTTTTTTTTTTTTTTTTTTTTTTGGTGTGGCGATCAGGTGAGGGAAGCACCGTCGCTGCGGCGTAAGTCAATAACGCTTTCGGCATCCAAGGCCCCGCACCCTCCTGTCTTCCCGGCTAAGCCCCGAAAACAAATCCGCTCTGCTTTGTACTAATTGAAGAAAACATTCAGCAAGCAGCTCATAAACACGGTGTCAGCTCGCATTACACAAAATTAAAATTCTCAGCCCCTCCAACACCAGGAATTCCTAAAGAGGCTGGTTTTAATATTGCCTGAATCCGTTTAAGTCAAGGTAATATTGTTTGGGTTGCCATAGGAACAAAATACATCCCCGTTGTTGCTGGCAGTGGGTTACAAGGAGGCTTGGGAGGCTGGGCTGTGGACGCGGCTGCGGGATGGCTGGCAGCGGCTGCCTGCAGAAACTACGCCGAGGGACGGGCCGAAAAATAAAGCGCGTTCCCCGGTTCGTCATGAAAAGTGCATTTAGGAAGAGCAGTGACGCGGGCGACATCTCCGTGTGCTCCCAGAGAAGAGAACGGCCTCGGCGGCAGCACCACCACCTCGAAGTGCCCGTAACTCACCTCCTTCCTCTTTCGGGAAGACCCTTACGCTGCCTGAGCCTCATTCTCCATGCGCCTCCACTTCTCTTTTGGCCAAGTTTCCCCATGTCCTTCCTCTTGTTTCCTCCAAATCCCACCCGAGTTCAATTTCTGTTCCATATTTCCTGACGGGAGGTGTGGTAACACTATCAACATTTACTCCTGCGAGCATTCAGTAACCGTCCAGCCTGTAGAAGCAGGTGCATGCACGCAGGTACATATCCCACGTCCCAGCTTCCTTCAAATTAATCACCTTTGCAAATGATAGAATTTGATTTTCCTACTGGGCGATTGCTCGCCCGGATGGAAAAAGCGTCGGTAGCAGGAAGGCAGATGGGCTTGCAAGTGGGGACGTCTTTGGGAATTGCCAAGGCAGCGGCTCGGGAGCAAGCGGGATGGTTCCTCACAAGTCAGCGTCGTGGGAGAGGCTTGGGGCTATGGGCAGACTTTTTGGCAGCCGGTTTTTCGCGCCGACGGACACGCGTTGCGGGCGGAACAGCAGCCTGGCGGCTGAGGCCAAGCCCATCTGCACCGTTCGCCAACTTGGAGACAGCACGTGCCACCCAGGCAAGGATGAAGACACCGGGTACCTTCAAGAGGGCTTTGACGCTGGGCTGGTGGCCAAATCCCCTGGCTGCCCGCACTCTTCCTGCCAGGAAGTATCCGAGGCTGGCTCCGGGGCCACGTGGCTGACGGGAGCACGTGCAGCAATGCCTTAAAAATCCCATTTCTCCATTTCTCTGTTACGCCTGGGCACGACAGCACTGCCCAACCTCTCCTTGCAGCTTCCTGAAATCCTGGTCCCAACAGCAAGGAGCTCCCCGCTCCGTGAAAAACAGCTCCGTGCTTTGATTCCCTCACCCTACCTACAGCTTCACTGTCTCTTTTTTTTTTTTTTACCATTAACTATTTGCTTTTCTTTTAATAACAAAACACCCAGGGAGAGCCCAGTGTGTAATTAATTCCCCCATCCCAAGAAGTTCGGTGACTTTTCAAAGTGTGGAGCCGTGGGACGAGGAATCAGAGCGAAGCGACTGCGTGCCTGGCTTTCGCGTGCGGCTGAGGAGCTCCGAGAGCTTTCTACGTCCTTTCATGGACTTCATCGATCGGACTTTAGGCCTGGGAAAACACCCCGGGTGCCTAAATCTGCGTCAAGCCTCGCAGAGCAGCCCCGTCGCAGCTTGGGGACGATGGCTCTGCAGAAGTGGCAGCCCGGCTCCCGGCTCTCCAGATGGGCAAGTTGTTTGAGAACCTCTCTGACCTGCCGTGGCTGCTGACCCAGGCCTGGGAAGGGTAATTTGGGGGGCGAATTGTCTCGGGGATAAAAGGTGAAGAAGCAAAAAGGGGGGTAAAGGTATTTAGTTAGGGTTTAGTAAAATAAGCGGTCCAGGCTTAAGCAAGGGCTGTTTACTTAACATTGAGCTGCCAAATCCATTGTAGCCCTCTGAAATATTGAAGTGGAACTTGCAAAGCCTCTTGCCAGATTTCAGGCTGGGGGGGAGCTGGGGGCGTGCCGGGGGAAGGGGACGCAGAAGGGAAATCGGGAGGCAGCAGCAGCACAATATGCTCTTTCATTCCCTGCCGCACCAGCCGTTTCCCCTGGTTCAACGATACGGAGCGGCACCAGGGGATTTAAGGATGATGGGGGGGCGGAAATTTCCTTCTGCTTAATTCCAGACTTCTTCCAGCAACGTTTGGGTCAGCGAGAGAAGGAGAAATTTGGGGGTAACAGTTGCCTTTGCTCTCTGTTCCCTCCAAAGCTCTTCGGGAGTTCCATGAATAGATTTACCCCCCACACACACCCCGAAAGGAACCTTTGTGTAATTGTGCCTCTGGTCAGAAACAGCCAAGAGCCAAACGTTCTGCCCAGGGAAGGGGTCGAGGCCCCATCCCTGGGGGTATCTGGCAGCCCAGAAGGCCCAACTGTAATAAACCCAATAAAGTTGAAGCAAAAGGTTCCAGGAGAAGCAAAAGGTTCCAAAGAGGCCTGGCCAAACTGGAGAGGGGGGGCCAGGGGAACCTCACGAGGTTCAACAAGGCCAAGGGCAAGGTCCTGTCCCTGGGTCGGGGCAGCCCCCGGGATCCGTACGGGCTGGGGGGTGAGGGGGTGGAGAGCAGCCCTGCCCAGAGGGACCTGGGGGTGCTGGGGGACGAAAAGCTGCCCATGAGCCGGCCATGGGCAGCCCCAAAGACCCAACCCTACCCAGTGAGAAAGAGCGGGAGGGGTTGCCAAGGGCAGTGGTGGAGGCCCCATTCCTGGGAACATCCAAGGCCAGGTTGGCCGGGGCTGTGGGCAACCTGCTCTGGTTCAAGGTGTCCCTGCTCCTACAGGGGGGTGGGGCTGGGTGACCTCTCGGGGTCCCTCCCACCCCAAAACATTCCAGGATTCTGTGATTTAAAAGCCGGGCAGAGGCGGTGCTGAGGGCCGGGGTTTGGGGGTGGCAGGGTTAGGGGAATGGTTGGGCTGGGTGATCTTCAAGGGCTTTCCCAACCCAAACGATTCCATGATTCTCCTCGAACCTCCTCTAATGTGAGCGCCTACACCAGAAAAAAAGAAGTCTTTGTAAGTCAAGGCTTAACAAAGCCGAACTGCCCGCTGCACGCAAAGTTCTCCCTCGAGGAGTGGAACAAACCCAGGTTTAAAATCACGAGGGTTAATTGTCTCCCTTAGATGTTCCACTACAAGGATGGGGCAGGAGTTGGAGCAGAGCCACCATCGCGCCGCTCCTGTTGCATCTTCGCAGTCGCACACAGAGGGAATGACCCAACACTGGGAATATTATTTCTAAGGATGAGGGCAGCACCATGGTTGTGTAGAACAGAATCCCAGAATCCCAGCCTGGCCAGGGTTGGAAGGGACCTTGGAGCTCACCCAGTGCCACCCCCCCACCCAAGCAGGCTCACCCAGAGCAGGGGGCACAGGACAGCATCCAGGCGGGGGGTGGAGATCTCCAGAGAAGGAGACTCCACAGCCCCCCTGGGCAGCCTGGGCCAGGGCTCGGGCACCCTCCCAGGCAAGAAGTTCTTCCTCCCGTTCAACTGGAACCTCTTCTGCTTCAGGTTGTGCCCATGGCCCCTTGGCCTGGCGCTGGGCACCCCTGGGAAGAGTCTGGCTGCGTCCCCGTGCCCCCCACCCTGGAGATATTTGTAGGTGGTGATGAGATCCCCTCTCAGCCTGCTCTGCTCCAGGCTGAACAAGCCCAGCTCCCTCAGCCTTTCCTCCTAGGGGAGATGCCCCAGGCCCCCCATCACCTTGGTTGCCCTCCTCTGGGCTCTCCCCAGTAGCTCCTCCTCCTCCTCCTTGAAGTGGGGAGCCCAGAACTGGGCGCAGAGCTCCAGGTGGGGTCTCCCCAGGGCAGAGCAGAGGGGGAGGAGAACCTCCCTCGCCCTGCTGGCCACGCTCCTCTTGCTGCGCCCCAGGACGCCCTTGGCCTTCTTGGCCACCAGGGCACCCTGCTGGCTCGTGGCCACCTTGTGGCCCCCCAGGACCCCCAGGTCCCTCTGGGCAGAGCTGCTTCCCAGCAGGGCAGCCCCCAGCCTGGACTGGTGCCTGGGGTCCAACCTCCCCAGGGGCAGCACCCAACACTTGGCCCTGGTGGAACCTCATCAGGTTCCTCTGCGCCCAACGCTCTGGCCTGGCCAGGTCCCGCTGGACAGCAGCGCAGCCTCCCGGTGGATCGGCCGCTCCTCCCAGTTTGGTGTCATCAGCAAACCTGCTGAGGGTCCATTCTGTGCCCTCATCCAGGTCATGGATGAATGAGTTGAACAAGACCGGGCCAAGCACTGAGCCCTGGGGATCTCCACGAGCTCCCAGTAGAAGAGAAGGATTTGGGGACGGGGCACCTAGCAAGGGAGGTCTCCCTGGATTTTTACATCTCGCACCGCTGGCAGTATTTGATGTCATTGCACCAGGTTATAAGAAGGAACCCAAAAAAAACCCCAAAACCTGTGTCTCCTAAGCACGGTCCTGCTTGGCTGGACCCTGGGAATGCCCTGGGCAGCCACCCAGGAGGCAAGAGGTGCTACAAGCTCCGCTCTACAGAAAACCGATGCTGGAAAAAAAAAAAACCAACCAACCCCAAATCCACCACCGCTACCGAAAAACCTAAACTGCAAGCGAAACGGCAAAGCAAAACACCCCCAAAAGAGGTTCCCAACGCCGGAGAGATTCATAAATATTAAAGTGACGCAAGTGAAATGCTACTGCAAGATTTAATACCGTGCCGCTGCTCCGTCCCTCAAGGGGTTAAACCCCCCCCGCTGCGAGGATATTGCTGCCAGCGCGGTGGCACGGAGCCATCACCATATAATCTGATGAACTCTTTTATTAAATTTCACAGGCCTGTCTTCTTTATTAAAATCTCCCAGAATTCAGAGGGCGCCTGTCATATCGCCGCTGAACGCTAACAAAAAAAAAAACCACAACGTGTGTTGGGGGTTTTGGTTTTTTTTGGGGGGGGGGGGGTGTGGTGTTGGTTGGGTTGGGTTTTTTTTATTCCCTCGTTTTCCCCGAGTTCTGCCAGGGAGGGATTGCGTTGCCGCGTCTCCGTCAGGTGAAGGACGGTGCGGTGGGAAAAGGGGGCTATGAGCTTTTGTGCCCCAAAAAAACCCATCTCCCTTCAATGCCCTGCAGCTGTTCCCTGCAGACAGAGCCCAGTGGCGGGGAAAATGGGTCCCAAAAATGAGGGGTTTTACCTATTTCTGTACCCACAGATGCTTTCTTACCCCGTCCCAAACCCCGCTGTCCCCCGGGGGCCCGGGGGGACTTCTAGCGGTGATGGGAAGCGCACGGGCAGGACCACGCTCGCCCCGTATCAGGGTTCTTGACCGAAGCCGGCGTTGAGCGCTGCTTCCGAGGAAGGAAATGAGCAGGGTCCTTCCGAACGCATCCCGACAGCGTACCCGGAGCAGCTCCCCCCTGCCCCCCGCTCGGAGCCGCTACGACATCCCCTTAACATCCGAGCTGCCTTGCACTCGCAAGCCCCTCAAGAGCTCCAGGGCAGCGCGGCGGAGGGGACTTCAGCTTCTGCAACCACCCTCGCCTCCGCAGAGCAGAGCCAAAATTGCTCCTGCTCCCCTTGAACCCCGTCTCCGAGCAGCAGGGAGGTGGGATTCAGCCATCGGATCTCCACAGACCCGCGCCGGTTTGGAAATGTGGTTGTGGCTTTGGGTTTACGCGCTTTGGAGTCTATTCTAAATGCTTTTTTTTTTTTTTTTTTGATATTTCCAGCAGGAGATGGCTGGAGTTGTACCCTGAGCCGAGCGGGGACCGGCATGGGGAGTGCAGGACGCAGAGAGCCGTAGCGGGCAGGTGCAGCTTTTATTTCTCCCTAAACCATGCAAAGTTGGTTGGACTCTATGATCTTAAAGGTCTTTTCCAACCTAGACGATTCTATGATTCTATTCTGAAGTTTTCCCTGCGATTCAGCGCTCGATGCTTTTTCTAAAGAACATTCTGCAAGCTGTCAGGAACCAGAGGGCAAAGCCCCTTGCTGGTGCGGGATGCAGGGGGGGGGTCCTGCCCCAAGCCTCCACCTCCCTGCCCAAAGAACGCCATCGCCCTCATCTTTTCGAAACGGTTTCCTCTCCCAAGGGCCCGGCTTTCGGGATCAGGTTGGCTCTTATTCCATGCTGGAGCTCTTTGGGAAGCTCCGGTCCCTGGTTCAAAAATAACACAGAATCAATCCCAGAATGGCAAGGGTTGGAAGGGACCTCAGGAGATCATCAAGTCCAACCCCCCTGCTCAAGCAGGTTCTCCTAGAGCACGTTACACAGGACTTCATCCAGGCGGGGGTGAAGATCTCCAGAGAAGGAGACTCCACAGCCCCCCTGGGCAGCCTGGGCCAGGGCTCGGGCACCCTCCCAGGCAAGAAGTTCTTCCTCCCGTTCAACTGGAACCTCTTCTGCTTCAGGTTGTGCCCATGGCCCCTTGGCCTGGCGCTGGGCACCCCTGGGAAGACGAACAACCGGGAGCTGCATCTCTACGGGGATGCAGCCAAAGTTTCTGCTCCGCTACCACCCAGACACCCCCCGAGATGGGGAACCAGCGGCTCCTTTCTCTCTCTTCCCCTCTTGTTTCCCCCCACCACTACCTCCACTCCCCGAACCGAAAGCGAGCTCCAGGTCGGCGGGTTTCAAGGCGGGGGTTATCAATTCAGATTGATTTTGTCCTGCCTTATTGCCTGGCTCCGGGAAGCCTCCGTGCCTCCATTAGTATGCCTGGCAGGAGAAGGCTTCCTTCGCTTAGTAGCTAGGGGTGATATTACGGATCCAGATAGTATCCCAACTCAATATCCTGTTTCTCCTTTTCTCATATCCTGTTTGCAGGTCTGAATGCTGGCGTTGTCACCCCGAGAAGGGGGCGGGGGGGTGGGAAGGCAGGGGAAAAAGGGAGGCAGCAGGACGGTGTGTGCATGGGGGGGGGGGGGGGGTTGGCGGTGGGGGGCATGGATAGGGGAGGCAGCGGCGGGGGGGGGGGAGGTAGAAACGCTGCAGACACTTTTATTGCAGATTTAATAATGACAAAAGAACATCATTAAACATTCATTAGAATTATTTAATTAAATTTTACTTTGGAAGGGGCTGGGGGGGCCGGGGGGGGGGAAGAGATTAGATATGATGTAAAAAGCAATATTGATTGAGAAAAGAACAAGCTGGGGAGAGGCGATTTAAATTAAACTCTGCGCTCTCTCCCTCGTCTCTCTGTTTTAACCGAGGAAGGGGGCAGGCGGTGGCGCGGGGGACGATTCAGTAGCAGGCGGCAGTACCGGGCCAGCGTGGCCGGGCAGGGCTCATCCCACTTAGCTCCATCATTTAGCTCCATCCCACTCTTAACCTGGCAACCGGAGCCAACTTTCATGGCAAAATCCCCCTCCGGTAACTCCGAAGGGTTTCTGAGCTCAACCCTGGGCTTGGGCATCACTGGAGATGGGCAAGGAGAAATCAGAAATTGTAGTCCCTGCCTGCGCCCTGCTAGGCTTTTTCCATAGCTCTGGGCACATCCTCTCCGTGCCGTGGGTTCCCTTTGTGGATTAGGAATAACCGTGTGTCCCCGCCGCGGGGGCAGAGAATAAATCCCTCTTTCAAAAGCCCGTTAAAGCAAGACTCCTTTTAGAAGGAATTAAACTGCTCATTTTGGAAGGAATTAAACCGCTCACACAAACCCGCCGTGGCCCAAGAGGTGGCCAGGACAGGATTTCAGCAAAAAAAAACCCCAAACCCAAACCCAAGGGAAAAGCCACACGTCTGCCACCAGCGACCTCGGGGGGAAAAAAAAATTGAATGTCAAGTTGCCTTGAGACAGGGCGCCCACCGAGCAGCCGCAGTCGCTGCCGAATCCCGTGGGGTGGAGGCTCTTACGGCGGCTAGCGGTTAAATATAATCCAGATTTTAAAAAAATCTGAAGGGGTGTTTTGTAAAGGGTGAGAACCGTTGAGCTGTCACATAACAGGAGCCCAACTGTTCAACTGGAGAAACTGGGTGGCTTAAGGGCGAGGGAGGTCTCCACGTATGGAGCGGCCCAGCTTGGGATGGAGAGGGCACGAATAAAGCGATGGGAAAGCTAAAAGTTTTAAGAAAAAAGAAAAAAAAAAAACCCAACCCCCCAGAAAACCAGGCAAGCCAAAGCCTCGGGGTCACCTGCAGCCGTAGCCCATGAAGCCACAGGATGTGAGCGGACCGCGATCCGAAAGCTTTACTGCGCTTCCGAGACTAACTGGGATTACTGGTTTGAGCCCCAGCCCTAGATCAAGGAGGTGGCTCCCATTTTCGGCAGCGGCCTGGCGCAAAGGCTGCGGGGGTCGGGCACGAGGTCGTTAAATGGGCACCATGGTGCGGGGCCGCTCCTTCCCCTGCTCGAAGGGTGGCCCTGAATTTACTGTATTGGTAATTAAACTTGTGCATATTTTTTATTTTGGTTTTTTTTTTGTTTGGTTTTTTTGTTTTTTTTTTTTTTACAGGCCAGGCTTCTTTCGAGCTGCCAGGCGCCAGCGAAAGGAAATCCAGGAATCAGGAAAGGGATTTGGGACGGCGCTTCCCCGCGCGATGCTGACCGGCTCCGCTATTACTGCAGCTGTAGCAGCAAGACCTCAATAACGGAAAGAAAACCCCGGCGTGAGCAAAGACGTGTGAAGCTGCCACCAAGATAGTTAGGGTAAACTGTAATTAACCACATTTAAGCTTAATTGCGTTAAAGGGTGAGGGGGAAATGAAAGCCGGGAGCAGATTATGGATCTGGTTTATAATTCAATTTGTGCGGCAGCTGGGAAAGAAGGGGCCGCATTCTCCCAGCAGCGTGTTGGCAACGCGGGCGGCGTGGGGCTGGTAGGAGGCGAGCGGTGAGCAGAAGCAGCAGAGGGAAAGAGCGGGAGGATTGGGAAGCAGAAGGTAGGGAAAAGCCTTGGTAGGAGGGGGAAACAAGGGAGAATAAAGCAACTGAAGTCCTCCCAGGGGGGTGGGAGCACAGGGCGGAGGAGTCAGGGTACGGGGTGACACCAACAACGCTCACTCAACACTGCCGGCTGTCACCCTTGTTTCTCAGGTGCCTGGTTTCCCCACGGGCTGCTCGGAGAAGGAAACAGAGGAGGAGTCGGAGTCTGGGTGATAAATTTTAAGGGCTATGTGTGCAGGGTTAGGTTTAGAAATAAAGGAAATGTGGTAAAACAGGGACCGGTAGCGCCTCAAAAATCGCTTTCCCTTCCAATCCTCGCATCGGTCACACCAGCTCCGGGCTCTCCACGTTAACAGAGAGCCCTTGCTGGGACCGAGTGCCTGTGAATACCCTCTGGTGCATCCTCTTTAAACCAGAGAGAAGAACAGGGTCTGGGTTTGCCATGCTCCAGGAATCCCCTGCTCTGGGGGAAAACCAATTTCTCAAAGCATTAACAGTTCAGGGCTCTGCTTTGCCCCGTCGGGATGCGGGTGCTTCACGGGAACGGCTCCTGCCCGCCTGCCTGCTCTTTCCAGCCCCTGGCACTGCTGGAAGTTGGCTCTCAGGAGTTTATTTCTGGCACCTTTGCCTTCGCGGCTGCCCTCTGGTGGTCCCTGGTTCCGGACTGAGAAAGATGCTGCGTCCAGAAGCTGGAGTATGGTGCAACCTCCAACCCTTCAGCGCCTTCAAAACCCTAAGCCGGTGGCCCAGAGCCCTTCCCCATCTGCTGCTTTAGGAGCTGACACTGGGAAAGTCGACGGAGCGGCGCAGCGGCTTTCCTGCAAACGAGCTGTCGGCGCTCGGTCCTTGCACGTGACATCCAGGCATCCCCCCCCCCCCCCCCCGCACTACTGGGACCTGCCAAGACCCAGCCTCGCGGCCGTCTCACCGCTCCTCGCCCAGACACCAGCTCTCTCGACGTTGAGAACCCACAAAGCCCAGCTGGAGTGGTGCTGGGTCTAAGCCAAATTAATCGCGGGGGAAATACGGCCAGGCAGGCTGTCAGAGCACAGCCAGGTACCGGGTCCTCCTTCCCCAGCCCAGCGGAGCGTGGCCAACCCTTGAGCGAGCTCGGGGAGCCCTGCAAGCGAAACTGCCCGGCCGCGAGCACGTCGTTAGCCCCGTATCAGCGCCATGTTAATGAGCTCAGCCCTGAAGAGCGGGCTGTCGAACCCTCTGCTGCTCCAAGCCTGCTCGCCTGCCGGACCGTGCCCACCTCCCCAAACCCAGGTGCCGGGCGGTAGCATCCTCAATATCTGCTTCGTGCCCGTAAAGCCACCCGCAGCCTGGAAGGGATAGGAAACATCTTCCACTGGAAGTGCCCAGGAGCCAAACCGTTTGCAGGCACTCCATCGTCAAGGTACATCTGCGCCCTCAGGCTGGGGGAAGCCAATCCCTTGAATTACAGTTGTTTATTTGGATATCGGAAGTCTTTACGGGTTCGTATTTTCCTTTTCCTCACCAGAAGAGAAAGAAAATCATTGTTACAGGCAGGCGGAGCTGATGCTGGACATTGGTCACGGGATTCCAGGAGCTGGGTGGTTTAGAAAACTCAGCCCAGTAAAAGCAAGTTGGTGACCTGAGTCCAGTAGAGACCCAAAGCCACACAAAACACGGAAGGAAAAACAAACCCAACAGCCCAAAAGAGAAAGAATCTCGATCAAAGTAAATTACATTGCATTAAACTAGAAAAAATGATGTGCTGGGCACGGATAAAAAAATTAAAAAAAAGGTTCTTTCTCCCCCATCTATTCCCCCCCCCCTCCCCCCGTTCTAAAACCCCAAGTCCAGCAGCGATGGGGAGCAGACAGCACGTGGTGGCTGCTCGCTTAATCGCGCTCAAGGCGCATCTGCGTATTTCTTTCATTTTGCAGTGATTATAGAGTTAGTGTTTAATTTCCTGGGCCCTGTGAACAAACCGATGCAAGGGAACAGCGCGAACCGGGGTAGGAATAGCTTTGGGTAATTAACGCCATTAATCATCAGACGGGCTTGGCTCTTGGGGGTGGGGGGGAGCTGGGGCTCCGCCACCCACCCAACGGGGGAAGGAGGGAATGGGATGGGGGGGAAAAAGCAGGAGGGTTTGCGATGGGGTGGTTTGCTGCAGCGTTGGGGGGGGGGGGGGGGCGCATCGGCCCCGCTCCACGGCAGCGATCCCGCCGTATCCAAGAGAGACGCAAAGCTGCAAATCCAGCGGGGCTGTCCTAAAAACAGCGAGCTCCTTCCCGGGTTCCAGCTGCCTGATTTCTGCACCGCCGAGGTCCCCACCGCTCCTCACCAGTGGCCTCTCCAGTTTGGAGGAGCAAAATATCTCAGGGTAACAGCTCTGGACCAGCAATAAGCACAAATCGCCCTGCTAATGGGTGCTACTGATGGGCGTCCAGGACTTGATCCCCTCACCCAGCCCGGAGGAGCTGGAAGGAGTTGGGGGCTGTCCCCTTCGTCCCCTTCCTCGTCCCCCATCATGCTACTCCTGGAGGTACCCACAGGGTCTGTTAAGCCGAGCCCGCGGGCTCCATTCATCACTGCCTCGTCAAGGGGGCTCGTTATCTCATTTACGTGCTCCCTTCTCAGAGCCCCGTCACTCCTCATTACCCCCCCTCCCACCCGCCAGGAGAAGACGTGACTTGGGTTGGGGGGGGACACCCCGGTGCTCAGCAAACAGAGAAGCTGCCCGTGGCCGAGCGGGGCAGGAGGGGCGGATCCTGCAAAAAAAAAAAAAAAAAAAAAAAATCCCAAATCCTCCTGGTTTCAACACCGATTTCATCATTTTTAGGGCCTGATGCCTGCTCCTGGAATGCAACGGGGTTTGCGCACAGCATCTGGGCTCGCTCCTGTCCTGCCCGGGAGATCTTTGCTCGGAGAGAGGAGCCCTCCCACGTGGTTTTAAACATTAACCAGCTTGCTCAGAAGAGTTGCCAAGGTACGGTCGGGGTCAGTCCCCGAAATTCGGGCGGGGGGGTGGGGGGGTGTGTGTCACTGCCTTGCTCCCTGCCCCTTCAGCTACTCCTTGGCTGCACCGTGCCGCTTCTCTGGATGGACGAGAGCCTTTGGGTCCCTTCCACCCTCCCAGCCGGCGCCTGAGCCCCCATTTTTAAGCCCCTTACTCCACCCGATGAAAAAAGTCACCTCCTCTTGCCCATCTCTCAGGCGGCTCCGTTCATCTTGCACCCATTACCTCTCCCCTGGGCTTTTCCTACCCTGCACAGCCCAGAAGATTGGCCAAAATGGTTAAAAATCCCAACAGGACGATGCTGGATCTCATTCCAGGGTACCAAAATAGCAATTTGGCAGCCGTGCGCCAAACACACTGCTCTCGGAGCCCAAATTCTGCTCCCTGAACACCCCTGCTCGGCAGCTGAGGTTGCCGTCCGTGGTGGGTCTCAAAAGGCAAAACTCTCAGTTCCGAAGGATCTCCCTGAACCTTGGCCACCCCTTTCCCGGGCTTTCCAAACCCTCATGACTCGGAATATTCTCTCGACTTCCAAGTGCAGCGCTCGGTTCTGCATGTCTCACCCAGCAAGGATAAGAATGGCTCCAAGAAGACCCCGAAAAGGGATGGAGGCAGAGCTGATGGCTGGGGTGTCCTGGTCAACCCCTCCTCAAGCCTCTTGCTTCTCCAGATGGAGAAGCCACGGCGATCCTGGCAAAGACCGGGGACCAGGAGGGCATTCGGAGGACTGGGTCTGTGCTCAGCTGTGCCGGTCACGTGCCAGCGGCCGTTCGGCGATGGGGAAGCTGCGAGTCAGGTTCGAGCCGAGTTCACCCCGTATCTCTACCGAGGACAAGCAAATCATCTCCACATGGGCAAGAGGAGAAGGTGGAGGAGAGGGGGAAGGCTGCCAGCGCGAGGCCGCGGTTCAGATCCCTCCTGACAGCTCCCCGGCAGCCCCCACATCGCCTGTCATTCCACCAAACAAACTTCAAAGTAAACAAGGCGCCCAGGACCCGGCCGTTGCAGCCACTCTATCATCGTTCAGGGGTATTTTTCCTTCCTCCCCCCCCCCACCCCCCCCCCCCCCCCCTCCGCCCCCAGGTCCTTCTCCTGAGCCATCGCGTTTTACACGAGCTGCCCGGAGCTGGATTTACAGGGCAGGTGCCTGAGTAAAGCGCAGCAGAGCTGGCTGGGCCCCAGGCGAAAGGGGCAGAGAAGTTTCCCAAAAGCCTTCAGATTGCGGTTTTATACGATAGGGACTGCAAGACAACATCCATCTTCGGGCTTAACATTTCATCTCTAGATCAACAGCCCCGGTCCTTCCCCCCCCCTCCACGTTCAGCTGCAGCTGCTGGCTTATCTCTCCATTAAAGCATTTCCCTCTTATTGCGCAGTTTCACGGGAGGAAGGATAAATGCCAGCTGGGTCTCCCCTCCGGGTCACCACGCTGCAAGCCCCGGTCTACGCCGCAGCCCAGGGCGCCGCTGGATTCTGCAGGCTGGGATTCATCTTTGGCCAAAACCAGGGAATTTTGGAAAGTCAAGGCCAAAAATAAATACTCTGGGGGACAAGATTTCCAAACAGGAGGGCTGAGAGTTTTCCTCCCTGGAAATTCCCATGCTGGAAGCACGAAGGTGCCGGAGCAGAGACGCCTTCACAACCACCTGGAGCACCGACTTTCGAATGCATTTGAGGAGCTGGAGACCCTAAGGGGTGGTTTTGGCTGAGAGAGGTACTTGGGAGCAGGCGGTGCCAGGGGTCTGCAGCCCCACGGCTGCAGCCAAACGCTGCCCGGCACTGGGGAAAACAGCGTGGCCACGCTACCCTGCCCAAAAACCAATAGCAAAAAGAAAAAAAAGCAATGTTGGAGGCTGAAGCCTCCCCACCTGGCAATGCCGTCGCCGGCCTCGCGTCAGGCACCCGGCTGTCCGCAGGAGGAGGCGATGCTCCTTAACAGAGCCATCTGGCAAACTGGTTTTTAACCGGTTACTCTTAACCACAGCGGTGAAACCCGCTCCGGCGCTGGCTCCTGTCTACCTTGCAGAGCAGCCAAGACCTCGCAAAGCTCCGTCTCCTTTGCTTCCAAGCATCCTGGGACCCTCACCCTTCACAGGGAGGGTGCGGGTGCCGCCGTGCTCGCGCAGCCTGTCCCTTCCACGTCAAGGTGCCCAGCTCCTTGTCCCTGCCTCTCCCAGCCACCCCAGCGAAGTGGGCAAGCCCTGGTATTTTTATTACCCTTCCCATCGCTGCCAAGCGCTTGCGTCAGCGGCCGGGAGGAGGCTGCGCTCCCTCTTATGAAGCACAGGGGAAGATAAGATTGGACCGTTAGGTCTTTAGAGGATGCTGCCAAACTTCAGGGAATTGACGGAGAGTCTTCCCGGCATCCTTGGATGTCTGCGCGTCCACTGGCTCTTCCCAGCAGCACCAGCCACAAGGAGGTCACAGCCACACATGGGCTTGGAGGTCACAACCAGACACGGGTTTGGAGGTCACAACCAGACACGGGCTTGGAGGTCACAACCAACAACCAACACGGGTTGGAGGTCACAACCAGACACGGGCTTGGAGGTCACAACCAACACGGGCTTGGAGGTCGCAACCAGACACGGGCTTGGAGGTCACAACCAAACACAGGCTTGGAGGTCACAACCAGACACGGGCTTGGAGGTCACAACCAGACACAGGCTTGGAGGTCACAACCAAACACGGGCTTGGCGGTCACAACCAAACACGGGCTTGGCGGTCACAACCAGACATGGTCTTGGAGGTCACAACCAGACATGGGCTTTCCAGGCAGAGGCACTGTCCCCTCCCCAATATTTCAGTGGAAATCTCAGCACGGAGCCGACGAGCCGGCAGGGAGAGCGTGGGAAGCGGTTTGTGCCCATGGGAGATGCCTCCTCGCTAGAGGAGGAGAACCGAGGAAGCATCACCATAAGCATGAGCCTGGTCCATCTCCTCGGTGCCTCCTGCCATGGTTTTAATGGCACTGCCAGCAGCTCTGGTGACAAGCAGCGATGTCAGGGAGCTGATGAGCTCCCCATGCCAGCAAGGGAGAAGCTCCCAGAGTTTCCCGATGTATCTGAAGTTGGCCGGAGCGGCCTCATCGTTATTTAGAGAGAGGCAGAAGGGAAGGCAGTGGCCTTTGAGCCCCCCCCGGCCTGCCAGCCTTCCCCTGCCCCGCTGCAAGGCGGACGGAGCCAACAGCTCCATTTTTTATAGCCGTGATCAAAGCGTTCCGTGCCAAGAGATAACCCCCCGGCAGGATTGACCCTGCCCCAGCTCCGTGGAGCGATGCCGCTTGCTTGGCGCATCCGGACGGGAGGCTGCGGTGCTGGCTCATCACTCCAAGCCCTGCCCGGAGGAGCAGCTCCCGCACTCCCCTCCGCCTCGTCCCGTTTATCTCTTGTTCCTGAGATGCTGATGGAAAGGGGGTGGCTGGAGAAACAAACTCACACCGCTCCGGCTCAGAGCTGTCAGGGATCAGCCTTAGGGGTAGCGAGCGGCTTGTTGTGCCACATCACTGCCCCCAAAAAATGCCATCAGGGGCTCGTGGTGGCTGCTGGGGGACAGCGGAACTGGGGACACAAGGTTGTCCATAGAGGGCAGCCCCTTTCTGTGTCCTCCCCGCCTCATTTCCAGCTGCTGCCATGCTGCAAGATGCTTCCAGGCTGCAAAAAATGGGGGTTCCCCACCAGGCTCCCTGGGCTGCCCCGTGCATTTTTGAATAAAAGTGCATTTATGACCACTAAAGGTAAAAAAAAAACCTTCACCACTTCAGCGCCGGGACAGGGTGCGACTGAGAAATTCAGGGATGCGTCACCAGCGCTGCAGAGTTTTGCAGACAAGGTTGAGTTTGGGATAACTCTCGAATCCTGATTTTTCCCAGGATTTCCTACACAGCAACGGCTACGCTCTACCACATCGCGCAGCCTGGAGCCGAGCCCAGCGACACGCAGGGCGGCCGCTCCCCCCCACCAGGGTCCCTGCCACCACTTTCATTTCAGCGATGGCTCCATCCCCATCGCACCACCGCAGCCCAGCTCTCCCTTCAGCCCTTCCCCCCATTCGGCTCTGGGTTCTCCGACGCTCCAACACCTCGTTTCAGCTCCACCATTAAAATTACGCAGCAAGCAGAGGAGGGCGACAGTCCCGTCCTCTCCTGGGAGCCCAAGCAAGGTGTTCAGGAGCCACTGAAGTTGGGCACGACAATCGTTGTAGGCCCCTTCCCATTGAAATTATTCTGTCCTATTCCATTCCATTCCATTCCATTCCATTCTATTCCATCCCATCCCATCCCATCCCCATCCCCATCCCATCCTATTCCATTCCCATCCCAACCCATTCTAAATACATGGTGGTGTTGACCCTCCCATCCCCATCCCCATCCCATCCCATTCCCATCCCATTCCATCCCCATCCCCATCCCACCCCCCCCCTTTTAAATTCCCCCCTCCCCACCCCCCACCCTCCATCCCTTCCAAATAGGTGGGGGTGTTGACCCTCCCGAAGGCACCCAATTGCCACCACCAGCAGAGCAGAGCCCAGTGCCTTGGCCACAACCAAGACGGGCGCAGCCACACGGCGAAACCCCGGCCGTGGGCTCCCTGGCACCAAAGAGTGGGTGCCCGGCTGCAGGTGCCCACAGGCAACGCAGCGTTAGGGGACGGCGCGCTCGCTCCTGTCCTCCTCTGACCTGTTCTTCACCCCATGAGCAGGACCTTCACTGCAAAGCAAAGCTCCTTGGGTTTAATCTGCTGGCCCGTGTGTCCCAGGAGGACAAGGCGTGGAGCGCTGTCATCCCCGGGCAGCCTTGGACATCCCCCAATTCTTGACAAAGCCTCCCAGCAGCCAACCGCTCATCCCTTCCACCTCTCCATCCAACTGCTCATCCCTTCCACCTCTCCATCCAACCGCTCATCCCTTCCGCCTCCCTTCCACCTCTCCATCCAACTGCTCATCCCTTCCACCTCTATGTCCCTGCCACGTCACCACATTCCATCAAAACCACTTCCGTCCCTCTCCGGGGGCAGCATCCCTTTGCAGGACACCCCCGTGGTCCTTTATCATCTCACCCCATCCTCGCCATCCTATGTGACACTGATCCCACCGTGCCCTTCCGCTGCCCACCCTTCCAGAACCCCACCTCGCAATGGACACCACCAACACGGTCAAAACAGAGCCGAAAGGGAAGGAAAAAAAATGGAGGAAACCAGAGAACGCTTACTTCTCGTAGTCATGCTTGCAGTAGAGTTGCCGGTTGCGGCAGTAGCAGGTCCCGGAGAGCAGCTGCAGGCAGACGGCGCATTTCACGCAGCCTTCGTGCCAGGAGCGCTCGTTGACTCGTAGGAGGAAGCGGTCGGAGATGGGGGTGTCGCAGCCGGCGCACACCTCCCGCATTTTGGAGTCTGAACCTGGGCAGCAGGGAAAAGGCAGCATGAGAAGGAGCTTTCCTTGGCGGGGGCAGAGGGGGGGTTGTGCCCTGAGGTGTCTGCTTTTTGGGGTGGGGGGTGACGGGGCCCCTCATGGCGCCTTCCAATCATCTGCTGTTGGGTTTTGCTTTTTGGTTTTACCTGTTAAAGCCACGTTAGGGTGGGAGAGGGAGAAGGGAGGCTCGGGGCGAAGGGGTCTGCGAAAGCAGCGGGTTCTGGGTTCCTCTGCTGGTGGTGGACCCCCAACCCACGGCTCTGGCACTCTACAAATCGCAGAGGACATGGAGAACACGGATTTGGGAAGCAGAGAGCAACCATATGCGCATCCCAACAGGAGACCATGGGTGCTGAGCTTGTTGGAAACCTTGGCCTGGGTCAGAGACCAGACCCGTGTCTGAATTTTGCCCGGTTTCACCCCCGATTTGGTGCGAAGAGCTGCTTAAAAAAAAGGCTGTGGAGATTTGGGATCTTTTTTTTTTTTTTTTTTCCCTTCCTCGGTCTTATCAAACACGTAAATCTATGGCTGCTCTTCAAAGGCTTCGCCACCGTAACTTCAAGGTAAAGGAGGGAGCAATAAATACGCTATCTCGTGCGCTGGATCTGGGCTGCAGGCTGAGCCAGGCAGCGGCACCCCCTCCCCTGACCGCAACCTCCACCCCACCAAGCTCCTTGGCTTTTATGAGTGCCCATCTCCATCCTCTCCAGCTTCTCCATGCCCAGGGTAACACCCGCCCAAGCCCACTCGAAGGGTTGGGGTTGGGGGGATGATGATGGCGGCCCATGGATGAAGCTTGGGGCTGTTTTAAAAGGCAAGAGAGGGGCCAAGGGCAAGCGGGGTCTTCTGCTGCGCCTTGGAGGAATGTGGGGGTGAGGAGGAACACGAAGGCTGGCTCGAATTGGGGTGCTGTCCCAGGGCAAGGACTCAAAGCCAAGAAATATTGGTGGAGGCACCTTCCAGTGAATCATAGAAACATAGAATCACTTTGGTTGGAAAAGACCTTTAAGATCATCGAGTCCAACCGTTCCCCTACCCCTGCCATCCCACCCCCAAACCCCGGCCCTCAGCACCACCTCTGCCCGGCTGTTAAATCCCCCCCGGGCTGGGGACTCGCCCCCTTCCCTGGGCAGCCCCTTCCAGCCCCTGACAGCCCTTTGGGGAAGGAATTGTTCCCCAGGGCCAACCTCCCCCTGCCCTGGCACAACTTGAGGCACAACTTGAGGCCCTTGCCCCTCGTCCCATCGCCCCTTCCCTGGGAGCAGAGCCCGACCCCCCCGGCTCCCCCCTCCTCTCAGGCACTGGTAGGCAGCCAGAAGGGCTCCCCTCAGCCCCCTCTGCTCCAGGCTGAACCCCCCCAGCTCCCCCAGCCGCTCCCCAGCAGCCTGGGGCTCCAACCCCCCCCGCCCGCTGCCCTTTCTGGACACTCCAGCCCCCCCAGGGCCTTCGGGGAGGGGGGGGCCCAACCCTGACCCCAGCAGTCGAGGGGCGGCCCCCCCAGTGCCCAGCACAGGGGCACGGTCCCTGCCCTGCTCCTGCTGGCCACACCACTCCTGATACAAGCCAGGATGCCGCTGGCCCCCTTGGCCACCTGGGCACCCTGCTGGCTCCTCTTCAGCCGCCTGGCGACCAACCCCCCCAGCTCCTTTCCCGCCGGGCAGCTTTCCAGCCCCTCGTCCCCACGCCTGGAGCCTTGCCTGGGGTTGTGGTGACCCCAGGGCAGGACCCGGCCCTCGGCCTTGTGAAGAGGCTTGGGGGCACAGAGGAGCCCTGGCCTGGCAGCCATAGAGGCTGGGGGGCACAGAGGCCAGGAGGCCCAGAGGAGCCCTGGCCCAGCAGCCAAAGAGGACGGGGGGCACAGAGGAGCCTTGGCCCAGCAGCCAAAGAGGCCGGGGGGCACAGAGGAGCACTGGCCCACGGCCAAAGAGGCCGGGGGGCACAGAGGAGCCCTGGCCCAGCAGCCAAAGAGGCCGGGGGCACAGAGGAGCCCTGGCCCAGCAGCCAAAGAGGCGGGGGGCACAGAGGAGCCCTGGCCCGGTGGCCGAAGAGGCCGGGGGGCACAGAGGAGCCCTGGCCCAGGAGTCACAGAGGCCGGGGGGCCCAGAGGAGCCCTGGCCCAGCGGCATCCCCAGCAAAAGGGGATTTTCTGCTGCTCCAGGAACAGGCAGGGACTTCCCCAGCCCTGCAGATCTCCCGCAGGCTCCGGGAAGCAGCCCTTACACCCCACCGCACTCTTCCTCTGATGAAGTTCCCAGCCAGGACCTTCAATCAGCCCATCAGCAATTTGCTTTCCGGCTCCTTGGGACTCACGTTGGCAGATGGATGAGCGGGACGTGGAGCAGGCGGAGGCACAACGCAGGCAGGCGGAAAATATCCGCGAGGACAAAACCTTCCCAACGCTTTTTCCATCCCATTTTAGCTGGAGACACTTTCCCACCGTCCTGAAATGATTTGAAACTACGGCAAATGCTCTCTGCCTCGAAGGGCGCTACTGCAGGAGGGACCAGAGGAGCAAATTGGGCTGGTTTGGGCTTTCTATGCATCTGAAAATGAGGAGGGGGTCTTGGGTGAAGGCAGCTTCTGCCCCACCTCATTGTGGTGGGTTTGGGTCCTGCGTCTCCCACATCCCAGCTGGCTGAGCCTGCAGGAAGGTGCCCGGGCGATGCGGGACACTGCGGCAAGCCGAGTCCCATGGAGCTCCCAGGCTCGGCACAGCTCGTTAATGAAGCTCTGGGCGCCTGGAAAATGGGGTGGCAACGTCAGCTGGAGGGGACCAGACCCTGAGAATCCTCCTGCAGATTGGGATCCAGCAGATCAGGAGGTGGAAATGAGGATTTTAGCCCCGGAAGAGGAAAAATGAGTGTGTGCCACGCTGCGGGTAGTGCCGGAGCAGCAGCACGAGGGCTGTAACGGCGCAGCTCCACAACGCCAGGAGGGCAGCGTGGGTGGCCAAGGCGACGATCACGGAATCACGGAATCGGTTGGGTTGGAAAAGCCCTTTAAGGTCACCAAACCCAAGCGTTCCCCTAACCCTGCCCTCCCACCACCAAATCCCAGCCCTCAGCAACCACATCCCGGTGGCTGTGGGCACGTGCTGAGGTTCTCCGTGGATGCTTATCCGACATGGAGCCTCCACTTCTCACTTTTCCCTCCGTTATTAACTTCCGGAGTCAAATATTTTCACCCTTCACGACTTTGGCCCCCACGGGCTGCGTGGGACCCTGGGACCAGCCAAACCTCCAGTGGGTTAGAGGCATCGGGGACTAAAAATCCCCAACTCCTCTTAAATTTAGGGGGAAAAAACCAGGGAATAACCTGATGGCAAATGAGTTAAATCACCGGGTAGCTCCGGGAATATGGGATCAGTCTAAAAGGCAGAGACGCAAACCTTCAGCCCGGGGGCTGTTTGTGCCTCCCTCTCGCTCAGCAGGGGGACACCAGGGATTTGGGGTGGGGGAAGCAGCAGAATCCTGGGCTCGGGATGCACAGGCAGGGCCCGGAGCCGAGCCGGCAAGAAGTCGCACCTGAGTCTCACTGGGCACAAGGCCACGGCCACGGCAGTGCCGTAACACGACGGGAGACGAGCGAGCGATCCCGAGCTCCAGGGGGAAGAGGGGATGTGAAAAATCCCAGGAAAAACTGTCGGCTTCCCTAAATCCCCCCCGCAGCCAGCCAGGGAGAAAGAGGCAAAACTGAAAGTAAAGGCGATTCGGCCTCACGCCGCCCGAAAGACCTCAGGCTTCTAAAAACGCAACTGTTGGGACCCGTGAATCCGTTAAGGAAGAGCAATCCTGACCCACCATGTTGTGGCTCTCCGAGGAAGGGAGAAGGGACGACGAGGGGGACACGACCCCGGCACCCAGGCAAGGGGGACACGACCCCGGCACCCAAGGCGAAGGGGAGGACCCCGGCACCCAGGCAAGGGGGGACACAACCCCGGCACCCAGGCAAGGGGGGACACGACCCCAGCACTCAGGCGGAGGGGAGGACCCCAGCACCCAGGCAAGGGGGGACACGACGCGGCACCCAGGCAAGGGGGGACACGACCCCAGCACCCAGGCGAAGGGGGGACACGACCCCGGCACCCAGGCAAGGGGGGACACGACCCCAGCACCCAGGCAAGGGGGGACACGACCCCAGCACCCAGGCAAGGGGGGACACGACACCGGCACCCAGGCAAGGGGGGACACGACCCCAGCACCCAGGCGGAGGGGAGGCAGCTCAGGTGCTTCATCCCAGGGTGATCCAAAATTAACCCCCACATCCCTCCCACGGCACGCCAGCTCCCCACCGGGGGTAATCCTCACCGGAATTGAAAATTCGGTCAGCAAAGGCAGCTCTGGCCCGTGGCTGGGATGGCCGAGGGCCACGCGACCGCAGCCTGGCCCTGCACGGGATGCTCCCTAAAAATCAGCGAAGGACTGGGATAAACTTGAGGCTCCCGAGGGGCTGATCCCGGAGGTGGGGGCAGCTTGGGGATGCCGTGTCCCTGTCCCTTCCGGGCTCCGTGCCTCGTGCCGGTGCCGTCTGCCGTCACCGGCAGCCTCAACCCCCCCCCCGAGCCGCAGCCGCTGTGGGGCTACGAGGTGGCATCTTCCAACGTGCCAACACCTTGCCGGTGGCTTTTGCTGCCTCCAAATTGGCAAACCCCAAAGCCAGGCTGAGCGCAGGGGGTGCTCCCTCTCCCCTGGTCACCCCAAAAATCCACGGGGTGGGGGTGGGGGGGGGGGCGGGGAAGAAATCTCCTTCCTGAGCGGGGAATAACCACGGCACGGGAGCGGGGAACGCCGCTGACTGCGGATGGGATCATACGGCTGGGGGGGAAAACGGGCGGCGCAGGCAGGGCCGGCGAGTCCCGCTGCGACTCACGGACACCCCGAGCCCCCCGAAACGGCCCGGGGAGGATGAGGATGGAGCAGGCAGCCATGGATGCTGCCTGAGCAGCCCGGGCTGGGTGGAGGGGGGGGGGGGGGGGGGTGAGGATGTCCCCAGTTCCCCACTCCCCGGTGCGTGGCACCCGTTCCCGGTGTCTCCGGTACTCACCGAAGCCCAGGACCGGCGTTGCCTGCTGCAGGCAGGATGGAGCCTCTTCCGTCTTCATGCCGGTGGCCAGCGCGGGGGCTGCGGACGGAGGGGGAACGCTAAGAACCGGTACCCATCACCCCCCCCCCCCCCCTTCTCCCGGTGGGTCAGGGCTGCCCGGTGCCCCCCCGGTCGTTTTGTCACCTCCCAGAGCTCCGGTTAACGAACGGTAACGAAATCCCGGCGGTGGCGGCGTCCACCCACCCCGTTCCCCCCGGTCTCGTTGGGGTTAAGACCGACCTTGCCTCCGGCATCCCCGGAGCCCCCCCCCGGGGGCTGCACCGGGGGGGGGGGGCTGCGGCCGCCGCGCTTCCCCCGTCCCGTCGGGACACGGCGGCCCGACGGGTCCCTGTGCTGCCGGTGCTGCTACCGGTGCCGGTACCGGTCTCTCCACGCACGGACGGGGCGCACACCCGTGTCCGCCCCCCCGGGTTTCTCCATACGGGGCCACCCCGGGATTCCCGGTCCCGCATCCCCCTCCCGCCCCGTCCACGCACGGGCACTTACCGGGATAACGATACCGGCAGCGGTACCGGTAGGGAGGGGAAGGGAGAGGAGCGGAGCGGGGCGCGATCGTGCGCGGGGCAGAGCGCGCAGCCCCCGCCCGTGTCCGCGCCCGCGCCCGTGAGCGCCGCCGCCCCCCGCCTCCCCCGGGAGCGCGCCTGAGCCGGGAGCGCGTCGGGGGCCCCATCCAGCCGGGGACCCCCCCCCTCCACCCTGGTCCGGACCCCCCCCTCCCGTTCCCCCCGGGGGTTGATGCCGGTGGAGCCCGGTGCGCCCAAGAGGCGATACCGACGGCACCCCCGGCAGCGGCTATCGTGACAGAGGGGAGCGCTCCTCACGACAGGGGCTTTCGCAGGGACGGGGGAGGCTCCGCGGGGTCCGGAGCGCGGGGGGGGGGGGGGGGGGGGGGGGGGGAGCTCCGCGCCACCGGTCTCGTTAATCCGCCGCCGCCGCTTCGCCGCTCACCGCCGGGCTCTGTCACGACAGCCGTGTCGCCGACAGGGCGGGGGGAGGCGCGTTCCCCGCCGTCGGGGCCGCCGTGGACCCGCTCGGCCCCGGGGACGATCCCACCCGGGCGGGGGCCGTGACCGAACGAATCCACCGTGGGCATCGTCCGGGGAGCCGGGGGGACCGGGGGGAACGGACAGGCCGGGGGGTGCCCCCGTGGCGGGGGGTGGGGGGTGGGGGGTGCGCTGGGTGCTGCCGCCCCCCCACTCTCCCCCATCCCCGGGACCCGGTCCTGGCTGCCCTGGGTGGGGGGGCCCGGCCGGGCACCCCCCGCCCCCGGTACCGGGGGACTGCGAGCGGCTCCCAGCCGCTCCCTGCAGCGTGCACACCCCCCACCCGCGCCCACACCCACTCCCCGCAGCGCGCACCCACTCACCCGCACACCTTGCAGCGTGCACCCACACCCCTGTGCACCCCTGCCCTGCCCACTGTGCACACCCACTCATGTGCACACCCACTCGTGTGCACACCCACTCCGTGCAGCACACACACACACCTTGCACTGTGCACACCCACTCGTGTACACACCTACTCCCTGCAGTGCGCACACACCTTGCACTGTGCACACCCACGCGTGTGCACACCCACTCCCTGCAGCACGCACACACCTTGCAGTGCACACTCACCCCTTACACTTTGCACACCCCACTGCACACCCACCGTGTGCACACCCACTCCCTGCAGCACGCACACACCTTGCAGTGCACACTCACCCCTTACACTTTGCACACCCACTCGTTTGCACACCCCCTCCCTGCAGCGTGCACACCTTGCACTGTGCACACCCACCGTGTGCACACCCACTCCCTGCGTGCACACACACCTTGCAGTGCACACACACCCCTTACACTTTGCACACCCACGCGTGTGCACACCCACTCCCCACAGCACACGCACACCCACCCCCCGCTGACGCTGTGCACCAACAGGGTTGCATGGGGAGGGGGGGGGCGGTGAGCCGCCCCCCGAAAACCAGGCAGGAGCCCAAGGTTTCCCAGTCTGGCTCCAAATGATCTTTTTCTGCAGAAGGATGGAAAATTGGGGGGGGGGGGGGGGGGGGGGGCGATCCCTGCCAGGTCCTGGCGCCCCCGCCAGTGGCCCAAGGACCCCGTGGGTGGCCAGGGCGAGGTGACACGGGGCTGAACCACCATCGAGTTTCACGTTCTAACAAACAACTACCGGGGAATTTTGTCATGCGGAGCCCAAATTAAAACAACAACAAAAAGGAAAAGTCAGGAAAAGGATGGGGTGGGGTTTTTCCACCCAGGTCTCCCCTCCCCAAAATGCCCCCGGCCCACTCCCGGGATTCTGCGCTGGGTGGCAGACCCAATATTCTGTTTGTCCCCAACCTGCTCCCGGCACGACGTCCGTCTGCAACCCCAGGTCCCCCCCCACCCCTTCGCACGCGCGCCTGGCAGCAGAGCAGCTTCGTTAACCAGAGCAGCTTCGTTAACCAGAGCGATCATCGGCCTTTATTAGGCTGTGCTCCCCCCGGAGAACCCGGATTCCTGCGTCTATTGCTTAGGACCATCAAAATCCATCCCCGCTCTTCGTTGGGACAGCGCGGCGGGGAGGAAGAGCGGGGAGCGGGCGCTCGGAGAAGTATAAATTAAGAAGAAAAAGGAACATTTGGGGTGCCGGGGCGTCAGACGTGGCCTCCCCCCCCGGCTTTGCTCAGTTGGGCAGAGGTTTTTCGCAGACGAAGTAGCACTCGTAGGTGCAGTAGACGTCGTTCCACTTCCCGGAGATCCAGACGTGGGCGCAATCTTCGTTTCTGCCGCTGTCGTTGGGCTCTCCCTCTTTCCAAAAGCTGGGCAGAGAAGGAGCAAAAGTGAGCGTGGGCAGAGGGGGGGGCAGGCAGCTGAGCGGGGTGGGGGGGGTGGGGGGGTGGTGGGTGGCTTTCCCCTGGGGCTGGGATTAGCTAAACCTGGCTGATTTTAGATGGGTTTAGGTGCTAATTCTTGCCCCTGCTGCTCGTAGACCCCGTGTGAGCGCCTGTCCCCGGGGCAGGGTGAAGAATCCCGGTCCGCCGGCCAAAAGAGGGGCCCGTGGGGCAGGGAAGCTGCTTGCTGGTTTTGGGGGGGGGGGAGGGGGGGTGATGGGCACAAAACCCCAGGGCAGGCCGGCACTCACGTGAAGGTAGTTTTATAATCGGTCCCATCGATCCATTCCCATTCCCCTTCCGAATTCTCATCCGTCAGCCCGATCCAGAACCGCTCGTTCCTTGTCCTGAACATGACAAAACTCTGCAGCGGGGAGAGGGATCAGGAGGGAAAAGCACCAAAAAAAAAAAAAAAAAAAAAACCCAAACCCAAAACCACAAAACCCCGGCTCCTCCAGCTGGTGGGCTCGGGGCCAGGGTGGCATTTGCACCGTGGAGGAGCCGGAGGGGTCCGGTTCTGGGCTTGGATGGGGGGGGGGGGGGTTCTGGGCTTGGATGGGGGGGGGGATTCTGGGCTTGGATGGGGGGGGGGTTCTGGGCTTGGATGGGTGCTGGCGCTGAGCCCGAGCATCCCGCACCCACGGAAGAGGAGCCCTGGGTGCGGGCAGAGCCGGGTTCTGCCTGCTCTCTGCTGGCTGATCCAAAGGATAACAAGGGATAACAAACCCCAGCGCTCCGCAGCCCAGGTCGGGGGGGTGCAGGGAGGAACTGGGGGGGCTCTACAGGCTTTCCTGCCTGGGGGGGGGGACGGGACACTTTACCTGCTTGGCGTAGCTGTTGATGACAGCCAGCTGCGAGTGCATCTCTTCGCACTGAGCCTTCGCCTTGTACCAGCTCATTCTGGCGAGGGAGAAGTAGTAACATTTGCCGTCAAAGTATTCCCATTCCCTGGATTTGGCTCCGCAGGGAAACACTGGTAAAAGAAAGAGGAGGGGGAGGACGGGGGGGGGGGAACGGGAGTCAGGGGGACGGCGGGCAGTCGAGCTGCTCCTTGCTGGGCTCGTCCCAGCAAGGGGGTTTTCCCAGTGCCAAACTGGGCGAGCGCCAAGGGCACGGCCCCGGAGCTGGCTCTGTACTGGATGCGAAGGTGGCAGCTGGCACCTGACAAAGCCTCGACCCCCCCAGGAAAATTTGGAGGTTTCTAAAAAATAAAGGTGTTTGCTGCTGGCAGAGCGGCCAAGCCAGGAGGGGACGGATGCCCTGAGCCGCCCTAGCGAAGCGACCCCGAGCAGGAACGCTTTGGGGACAATTTCGGGAAAGGTCAGAGAGGGAGAAAAGCCGGCAGGTTTCGGGGCAGCAGCTGGGACTTACGGAGCAAATCGCTGCCCGAAAAGTTGTGCTTCCACTCCGGATGCTCCTCGTTGAGTTTAGAAGAAATGGCTGAAACTGTAAAAGAGGGAGAAAGGGAGAGGTGCTGGGCTATCGGTCGTGGGGCACCCAGGTGCCGAGGGGGGGCCGGCGAGCACCTCGCCCTGGCAAGGCTGAGGATGTAGGAGCGTAGAATCCCGGCATGGTTTGGGTTGGCAAAGCCCTTTCAGCTCCCCCAGCCCAGCCGTCCCCCTACCCCTGCCATCCCACCCCCAAACCCCGGCCCTCAGCACCGCCTCTGCCCGGCTGTTAAATCCCCCCCGGGCTGGGGACTCGCCCCCTTCCCTGGGCAGCCCCTTCCAGCGCCTGACAGCCCTTTGGGGAAGGAATTGTTCCCAATGTGCTTTTCCCAAAATATGTTTCGTTCCGGCTCATTTCATCTGCTGGGGTCGCACTTTTCCAGCAGCCTACGGGCCAAAGAAATCCCAGGAAACATAAAATACCGGCTTATCGCTTAGATTAGCCAGAATTTTATATATTTAGATGGGGGTTTTAGATATAGGCGGCGGTGTGGATGTCAGCAGCCGCTCCATGGGACAGCCTGGGGGCTCCTCTGGTCACCCTGTCCCATGGAATTAGGATCCACGGAGTCCACTTGGACCTCACGGTCCTCTTGGTACTTCGTTAATTCATTTGAAGATGTCCCAGTACCTCTGGAGAGTGACACAGAGAACAGGATGATGATCAGCAAGAAGGAGAAGGCCAGTAGCAAGTACACGGTCAAAAAGGATCGCAGCCTCTGCTGGAGGAAGTTTCTGTCTTTAAAAGACAAGAAAAAAACAAAAAAAAAAGAGATGTGAAAATGATCCCCTCGGATCGCAGGGAGCTTTTTCATAGCTCAGAGAATCATGGAATGGGTTTGGGGTGGAAGGGACCCCGAGAGGTCACCCAGGAGGGGGTGCAGGAGCAGGGACACCTTGAACCAGAGCAGGTTGCCCACAGCCCCGGCCAACCTGGCCTTGGATGTTCCCAGGGATGGGGCCTCCACCACCGCCCTGGGCAACCCCTCCCGCTCTTTCCCACCCTCACGGCCAAGAATTTCTGCCTTAGATCCAGTCGAAACCCGCCCTGGTTTGCTTTGAGACCATCCCCCCGTGTCCTGTCCCAGCCGGCCCTGCTCAAAAGATTGTCCCCGTCTTCCCTGGGGGCCCCCTTGAAGCCCTGAGCGGCCGCAATCGGGTCCCCCCGCAGCCCCCTCTGCTCCAGGCCCCCCCCCCCCCGGCCCCCAGCAGAGGGGCTCCAGCCCTCGGAGCATTTTGGTCGCCCTCCTCTGGCCCCGCTCCAACCCTTCCACCTCCTCCTCCTTGTGCCCAGGGCTCCCCAGCTGGACGCGGGGCTCCAGGGGAGGTCTCACCAGAACCAGCTCCTCTGGTTCCATTTATAGAAGGGTTAATAAATAAGCCAGAATAGTTAACTATTTGCTACAGAAGCCAAGATTTTGGTGATAATTCCTCTTCGGACCAAGCTGGGGGGCTGAAAGCCCCCCAAAGGAGGCGGCTGGCACTCAGAGCATTGCGGTGGCACTGGAGAGGCCTTGCTGAAGGGCAGGGCAGGTGCCCCCAGGTACCACATAAAGCAAAATAAAGCCACATTTTAAGCTTTTAAGCGTGTATTTTGGGCTGTGGCACGTTTTTACCACCCACCCCCCCCCGGCTGTCTAGTAACCCTTTTCCAGAGGGAAATGGTTCCCCACGTGCCAGGCCGTGGTCTGGAGGTGTCTTTGCTGTCCCATCAGGTGCCCTTCTTGGAGGGGTTGAACCTTGGAAACACCCACAGGTTCCCAGGTTCAACCTCAGAAGGTTTGCAAGGGTGCTGGGCCACTCGCTTTGGGGAAGCTCGGCTTGGGAAGAGCCCAATTTCACGCTGGTCCTGGAGACTTCCAAGGTTGAACCCTCTCAGGTGTTGCTGGTTGGACGCCAACAGCTTCACCCCCACCACCAGGCCTTCATCCCAGTGACAGCCCACAGCTGCTGCAACGTCCCTTTCCCTCCGCTTCCATCTCAGCCTCAACCCCCAGGGATGAGCTCATCAGGGCGGGGTTCCCCACCCCAATCAATCAACCTCATTAGAGCTGATGTTGCCTACGCAGAGGAGGAAGGAGAGCACGGACCTTCCTCTCCCTCAGAAACCCAAGTGCCTTGGTGGAGAAAGCCCACGCAACAAGATGGGGTCTCGTTACCACCTTCGCTCCTGCTCATCTCCTGGAGGTGGTGGGTTGAAGGGCCGGCGCGGCTGAAGTTTACCTTCGAAAACGCGCAGGTCATCGTGAAGGTGTTCCTCATCCATCCCGGGAAGCTCTGCCCGGGAGGGGGGATGCAGTTTGGGATGGAGCAAGCGGAAGCTTTTCCACCAGGCTCTCTGGAATCGTGAACGTGCGATCCCTCTAGGGGTGTTGGGTCCAAAGGTTGGAGATTTAACCAGCGCCTCTTCAGCTCGCGTCCTATTGGTTTGTCCTCTCAAAATAGCACCTTGGATTGGGGCCACTTCCAATAATTCAGCAGTCGGGAGGGTTTGGTTTTTTTTTTCCCCCCCTCCAGCCAAGCTGGGTCCCCTTTTTTGTCTGTAACTCTTCCCCATCCCTTCGGATTAAAAAAGGGGCGAATTCTTCACTTTCCCAAGGCGTTTCCTCCAAGTGTGCGGAAACAAGGGGGGTCTGGAAAATAGGGAATGGGCTCTGCTTGTGTCTTCAGCTTTGCTTTCCAAACCAGTAGCCCAACAGCTTGTGCTCGCCCAGGAAAATAAAACGGCTCCGGGCACGATAATGCACCCGTACGAACGTGCCGTAGGCATCGGAGCAGCTCGATTGAGGGTCGCTCCCCATGGCAATTGGTAATTTGGGAAGTTTAGGGCCTCGCTGGGTTGTCTTTGCGCGTTGGTGGCTGTGGGCTTTGCTCCTCTCGGCCCTGAGAGCGCTTCAGAGGCTCTCCGAGGTCTTTTATTCTGTATTTTTTTTAAAAAAGAGTTGCGCTCTGCTGTCAGGATGTGGGTGCAAGGAGGGATTGATCGAATTAAAGGTTGGCAAAAAATAAAATGGAGATAAACAGAGCTGAAACCCTCTGAGTTTGGGAATTAGGAGCCATAAGGGTGCGGAACAGCCTCCCAAAAGCTGCGGGAGGAGGGCGAGCTGCTGCGCTGCCAGGGCAAACACAGAAGTGATGGGTCAAGGAGACGCTTGCGGTCCTTTATTCCCCACGGCCACCCGGTATTTACAGGTCCCCTTCCTGCTTCCAGCCCTGAAAAAGCCCCCTTAGAGCCGCATGAACTCGTGATGGCCGCGCCGTGCCGTTCCGCACGCAGCAATTATGGGGAGGCGATGGAAAACGGGCACGCGGGGACCATCGGATATTAAATGGCGCCGTTCGGAGCGCGGCACCGGCGGGCTCACAACCGTCCCGCTGCAAGCATCGGGAGCGCGTTTAGGCTCTCGCCGAGCCGCGCCTCGACCGACTGATGGGTTTTTACCTTCGCTCTCCGAGCCCAGGGAGTGCTGGGCCAGGCAGTGCTTGAGGTTTTAATAACGCTAATTACTCCGGCGGCGATTGCCGGGCTCATGATGAGCGCGTGGCGGTCGTTAGTAAGCCAGCAGCCTTGGGATCCTTTCCAAAGCAGAGCTGGGGCGTTCTACCCTTGTTTATTTGCCCCGAAGCCCCACCGAGGTTGGGCATAAGCACAGAAAGGAGGCCAGGGCACAAAGAGAGGCTCGTTAACGAGATGTGCAGCGACGAGGATTTCGTCACGCGGGGAGGGGGGGGGTCAGTGCCATCCAGGGCTGTCTAAAACCAACCAGCTGATTGCGTAAGCCGAATGGAATGGGGCAGAGGGGTGAAATGACCAGAAAATGCTCGGCTGAGACGTTAATCCTTCTGCCGTGCTTCCTAGGGGAACGTGCTTGTCCCTCCCAGCTCCTGGGGGGAGCGGGAAGAGCAAATATTTGGAGGTGGGGGAAACACCAGTTCACATCTCTCCATCCACATCAGGGAGGATGCAAACAACATCAGAGAATCCCTCGAGAAGGGTCCCGGGGTGCTGAGAGGCGCCGGGATTTGGGTGTTCGAGCTCTTTGGAATTCTATGTTTGGTTTGGTTTGTTTTTTCAGGGAATTTTCCAGGGGAAAAGCTCCGCTAGGACAGGTGGGTTGGCTAAATTGGGTACTGAAGGGATGGGTCTCCCTGAGGGACTCCCAGGCCAAGCTCTGCATCGCCACGCACTCAACGTCCTCATCCCAGGAGGGCAGCGGTCCGGCTGCTAACACCCCAGGACACTGCTGGGTATCAAAAGCTGCCCGGCTGCTTTATTTCAATGGAAAGATGGGTTCAGTTAAATCACTGCAGCATGAGAATAAGAAAAAAAAAAAAAAAAAAGAGAAATCAAAAGCATTTTTATTTAATAAATACAATATTTGATTTAAAACCAGCCCCGGCTGGCCCAGTGACCTGAGAATAACAACGTCACAACGCTCGGTGTCAGTTATCCGGTGTTACGACACCGCGGGGGAGAGGAGGAGGTGGCGGACAAAGAAAAGTGGCTGCTCCCGCTGCACGGCCCAAGAAAATCCAGCGGGAACGGCAGCTCCTGGCGATGCCTGAGAGCCCACACCATGTCCTTTGCCGCACAAATAGGACGCGTGGCTCTTGGGACCGGGCCTTCAGGAAGCCCCGCGAACGAAACCTTTCCAAAGAGTGACTTGAAGAGGTGAATTTGAAGGGAAGCGGAGGCGAGGCGACGTCCTGGCCCAAGAGCGCTCCCTGGCTGGGCTCTTTCAGGAAAACAGCGGCTCCGGCACAGGCTGCTGAGGTATTTCTTCCCCGGAGCACATGTGCAGGGGGGAGTTAAGCAATCAGAGTTAAATATTAACTGGAAATCCGGGGGCTGGGCTGGCAGAGGGTTGTTTTTTTTTTTTTGGTTTTTTTTTTTTGCAGTGGTAGGAGGGCACCTCGCTCTGCTCTGTGAATTCTGCGCTTGTTAAGCCACTGCCTGATGTTTAGCAGCGGGGGAAGAGGAGCAGGCAGGAGTTAAATTCATAACCTCAGCCTGTCTTTGGTCAGCGAACCCCAAAGGCTGGGCGCTCCCCTGGCTTTCCCATTCCCCTGATCCAGGGAAAAGAGGGGGGATCCTACCAAAAGCAAGTTCCCGACAGACAATTTTATGGGATACACTCACCGGTTTAGCCCCAACAAAAATCCTGTCCCAAAAATACGTACAGCAGCTCCCTGGAAAGGAGACTTTACCCAAAAAGGAGCACTTGAGGCGCAGCAACGGATGAGAAAAGCCCCGCTGCTCCAGGCTGCGTGTCAGGAAGTATGCAAAAAGCTACAGCGGGGCAAACTCGCCTGAATTTTATCGATCACTTCATCTTCAAAGCAAGCACCCCCTAATTTGAGGTTCCTCAGCTGGGGCAGGGCTTGGCACAAAGCAATGACGGCACCGGGGGAAATGTTGTGGCAGAAGTCAAGGCACAGCATCTCCAGGTGCTGCAAGGGGGCTAAAGCAGCCAGGCCCGCGTTTGTCAGGGAGCAAGCGTTGCTGATCTCCAGGAAACGGAGATGTTTCATGTGGCGGCCGACAAAATCCATGGGAGTCGCCGATGACGCAGCAGCGCAGCACCAGGCGCTCCAGCTCCTCCAAGTGCGGAGCCGCTTTCTGAATCCCCGCATCTGTTAGGCGGTAGGTGCCAGAAAGGCTCAGCGTCTTCAGGCGGCTCCGAGAGGAGATGTTCAATAAATGGCGATCAGAAAAGGCAGGGACGTTGTGGACAATGAGGTGCTGCAGCTGGGGCAGGGCACTCGCGGCGGAGCCGCAGAACCAAGCGGCGGGGATTTCGCAGCGACTCAGCTCTAGCACGGTGAGGGATGGGGGGGCTCTCGTAGGGGACGGGGCGCAGGTCTGTCTCTGCCAGGCACAGCCGGTGGAGCTGGGGGCACCGCTTCCCGAGGGCAGCCAGGAGCGCCGGGGAGAGGAGCCGCTGCTTGCCGCCGGAGCTGAGCATGCCCCGCAGCCGCAGCGTCCGCAGGCTGTCCCGGAGCTGCCTCCGCACCAACTGCCACAGGGTCCGGGAGCTGATCTGGGGGAAAACCCCCGGGGGGGGCGGGGGGCCCGCCCGCGGGGGTGGCCCCCCGCCCCATCTCAGCCCCCCTGCCTGCAGTGGGGTGATCTCCCCCCACCCAATCTCAGCCCCCCTGCCCCATCTCAGCCCCCCTGCCTGCAGTGGGGTGATCTCCCCCCACCCAATCTCAGCCCCCCTGCCCCATCTCAGCCCCCCTGCCTGCAGTGGGGTGATCTCCCCCCACCCAATCTCAGCCCCCCTGCCTGCAGTGGGGTGATCTCCCCCCACCCAATCTCAGCCCCCCTGCCTGCAGTGGGGTGATCTCCCCCCACCCCATCTCAGCTCCCCCACCCACAATGGGGTGATCTCCCTGTGCCTCATCTCAGCCTCCCTGCCCCATCTCAGCCCCCTGCTCGCAGTGGGGTGATCTTTTCCCCCCCCCCCCAATCTCAGCCCCCTGCCTGCAGTGGGGTGATCTCCCCCCACCCCATCTCAGCCCCCCCGCCCGCAATGGGGCGATCTCCCCCTGCCCAATCTCAGCCCCCCTGCCCCATCTCAGCTTCCCCCCCCCCATCTCAGCCCCCTGCCTGCAGTGGGGTGATCTTTGTGTGTCCCCCCCCAATCTCAGCCCCCCTGCCCCATCTCAGCCCCCCCCGCCCACAGTAGGGTGATCTCCCTGCCCCATCTCAGCCCCCCTGCTTGCAATGGGGTGATCTTTGCCCCCCCCCCCCACAGTGGGGTGATCTCCTTCCCTCCGCCCCCATCTCAGGCCCCCCTGCCCATCTCAGCCCCGCCGAGTGGGGGGTCTCCCCCCCCCCTCTCGCCCCCCCATCCCATCTCAGCCCCCCTGCCTGCAGTAGGGAGATCTCCCCCGCCCCATCTCAGCACCCTGCTGGCAATGGGGTGATCTTTGCCCCCCGCCCCCCCCAGTCTCAGCCCTCCCCGCCCGCAGTGGGGTGATCTCCCCCCCCTCCCCCCCATCTCAGGCCCCCCTGCCCATCTCAGCACCCTGACCACAGTGGGGCGATCTTCCTCCCCCATCTCGGCTCCCCCCCCCCCCCGCCATCTCGGCCCCGTGCCCGCAGCAGAACGATTCCCTCCCCCGCCGCCCGGTGCGGGAAGCCGGTCGGGGGCGAGAGTGGGGAGCGGTACCCGGTGCGGGCTCAGATCCACATGTCTCCAGACCGTCCTGTCCAGCGCCAGCCGCTGCCACCGCCGGCAGACCCTACGGGAAGGCGGGAGGCGATGGGCGCCGGGGCCCCGGGCGGGGCGGGGAGGCGGCCGGTACCGGTGACCGGGGGCGGTGGGGGTGGGGGAGGCCTCACCTGGCCGCCCGCAGCCGGTCCCGCAGCGGCAGCAGCGCCAGGACCCGCAGCAGCACCGAATCGGGCAGCACCGGCAGCTCCGCTCCCGCCGCCGCCGCCGCCATTTTGGCTTCTACACCACAATGAGGCGGCCCTTCCGGGCGTCACTTCCGCTTCCGCCTCGGCGGCCGCTAACTTCCGCTTCCGGCTCGGTAGCGACTGTGGCGGAGTGACGCAGAGCTCGGTGGGTACCGGGGGGGCTCCGGTGGGGCCGGGACCTCCCTATTTAACCCCTTTCCCTACCGATACCCGCCCCCGGTGCCTCCCCCCCCCTCCTCCTCCCCCCCGCCCCTTCCCGGTGCCTCCCCCCCCTCCCCCCCCCCCCCGCCCCTTCCCGGTGCCTCCCCCCCCTCCCCCCCCCCCCCTCCGCCCCTTCCCGGTGCCTCCCCCCCCTCCCCCCCCCCCCTCCGCCTTCCCGGTGCTTCCCCCCCCTCCTCCCCCCCCCCCCCCCCCCCCCTCCTTCTCCTCCCCCCCCATTCCCCGCCATCCGGTGCCTCCCCCCCCTCCTCCTCCCCCCCGCCCCTTCCCGGTGCCGCTTCCTCCCCCCCCCCCCGCCCGTTCCCCGGTGGTTCCCCCCCCCCCCCGCCTCGCCTCCCCCCCCCCCGCCTCGCCTCCCCCCCCGCCCCTTCCCGGTGCCACCTCCTCCTCCCCCCCACCCCTTCCCGGTGCCTCCTTCTTCTCCTCCCCCCCCTACCCGGTGCCGCCTCCTCTCCCCCCTCCCCCCCGCTCGGTGTTCCCCTTCCCTCCGGTGCCTCCTTCCTCCCCGCGGTGCCTTCTTTCCCCTTCCTGGTGCCTTCCCCCCCCTCCCCAGTGCCTCTTCGCTCCTCCCTGTTAACCCCCCCACCCCGCCATCTCATCCCCCACAGCCACCATGATCGAAGTGGTCTGTAACGATCGTCTGGGCAAGAAAGTGCGGGTGAAATGCAAGTATCCCCCGGGAAACGGGGATGGAAGGGCGGGGGTGGGGGGGGGGTGGGGGGGTGGGGGGGTGAGGTGTCTTTTCCCGGTTTCTTTTCCTTAACGGCCTCACCAGCACGGAGGATTCCATCCGCGACCTGAAGAAGTTGATCGCGGCACAAACCGGGACCCGTTGGGATAAAATCGTGCTCAAGAAGTGGTGAGTGAGGCCCCAGGGGGGTGAAGCTGAGGTTGGAGTAGCCGCGGTGCCTGTGGCAGGAGTTGATCTTTGGATGGTATATAATTTACGTAGGAGTCTAACCCTGAGTAAAAACTGAACCATATTCAGGAGACCTAGCAATAGGACCACGCTGGTTTGAACATCCCAAAGATATTCAAAATTCTCAAGAACTGTTGTAATTAGCTCAGAGAAGAAGGGGAAGATGGAGTAAGGTGTCTCCTCCACGGGCTTGCTCTCTGAGGAGGAAAAGTAAAATGTGTAATTATTCACAATTCCCAATAGATGGTTCCCAAAATACAGAGGCGACAGCAATACTGAGGACAAATACGAGCTTAATTTGACGATCAATAATTTTATCATAGCATAAGCCAGTATTACACAGTACAGCAAAACAGTAACTTTAATCCACTTGCGAAAAATGATAACCAGCAGCACGGGGAGTGCGTACAGCAGGTAAGGTGTTACATAAAAGAACTCTGCGAACAAGGACAACAACTCTGACAGCCCCTCACTCCAAGAAAGATGTTGCCTTGCTGGAACAGGTCCAGAGGAGAGCAATCAAGCTGGGGAGGGGTCTGGAACACAAGTCATACAAGGAGCGGCTGAGGGAACTGGGGTGGTTTAGTCTGGAGAAGAGGAGGCCGAGGGGAGACCTGATCGCCCTCTACAACTGCCTGAGAGGAGGGGGGAGCGAGGTGGGGGTCGGCCTCTGCTCCCTGGTAACAGACGATAGGATGAGGGGGAATGGTTTGAAGCTGCGCCAGGGCAGGTTTAGGTTGGACATTAGGAAAAACTTCTTCACCGAAAGGGCTGTCAGGCTCTGGAATGGGCTGCCCAGGGAGGTGGTGGAGTCCTCATCCCTGGAGGGATTTAAAAGAAGGGGAGATGAGGTGCTGAGGGACAGGGTTTAGTGGTGGGATGGCAGTGCTAGGTTAACGGTTGGACTCGATGATCTTAAAGGTCTTTTCCAACCGAGGTGATTCTATGATTCTATGAAATAAAACATTGACACCAGTGACTATTAGACTGATATAATAAATGCTTATCACAAATTCGTTTAAAAAATGTTCAGATCTGTCCTTATCTCAACCCTTCAGGCCCCATGTCGGGTGCCAAAATAGGACTGTCGTGGTTTAACCCAGCTGGCAACTCAGCGCCACGCAGCCGCTTGCTCACTGCCCCCCCCCCCCCCCCCCCTCGGTGGGATGGGGGAGAGAATTGGGGAAAAGAAAAAAGAAGTAAGACCCGTGGGTTGAGATAGAGACAGTTTAATAAGAGAGAATAACAAAACCAGGGCACAGCCATTGCTTGGGGACAGGGGAGGGTGTGGGGGGGTTTTTAACGGTACCGGCTGCTTGATCGCTGTATTTTCCATCCCCACAGGTACACCATCTTCAAGGATCACGTCACGCTGGGCGACTGTATCCTTCAGGGGGGCTGTTTTTAGGGTGTTAACAGGGGGGCGGGGGGGGGGGCGGTTCAATCTCTCCACCCTTCACCTTAACTCCATCCTCCAGATGAGATCCACGATGGCATGAACCTGGAACTCTACTACCAGTAGCGATTGCAGTTTCCTCCCCATTCCCCGCTCCTCAGGTGCTCTTTTCTCCATGGGACCCCCCCCCAAAATCTGTGCATCCCCTTCCCCCCCCGCCCCCAACTCCCTCTGGTATGGCCGTGTTGAGGCTTTAAACCAGCTGTAGCTGCCCTGAAGTGGTGAAGTGGTTTATAATAAACTCGTTTCTCTCGAGTTTTTGTGTTGCTGGGTGGGAAGGGGGCACTGGGAGCCGCCGAACCGGGCGGGGGGGGTGAGCAACGCGCTGCTCCTTTTCCCACCTCTTTTGTCCCCTGGCGGCCACCGTCCGCGTCACGTGGCCGGGGCCGCTTCCATGCTCAATGCGGCCTCCCGCCCTCAGCCAATGAGCGTTAGAAGGGCGGGCGCTTCCACCAATAGCAGTGCGGGGAGGTTGGGGCTGCCTTCCCTCGGACCAATAGGAGGAGGGAAGGGGTGGGATGAGCCCGCCCTCTTCCCCGCGCCAATGGGGCCGGGCCGGGCGCGGGCGGTGCAGCCGAGGGAAGATGGCGGAGGAGGAGAAGCTGCCCCCGGGCTGGGAGAAGCGCATGAGCCGCAGCTCCGGTACGGGCGGCGGCGATGGGAGCGGAGGGGCTTTGGGGGTTCGGGGGTGGGATGGGCCGGGGGGGGGGCGGGGGGGGGCGGGGGGGGGGCGGGCCTGGGTGGCGTGGGGGGGAGTGGTGTTGAAGCGGCTCCTGCGATCGCCGTCTGCCAGGGGAGCGACGCATGAGTCGTGCGGGTGTATGGAGCCGGGGGGAGGGGGGGGGCTTGGTGCCGTCGGGTTGGGGGGGGGGCGGGGCGGGGGCGAGCCGGGAGAAGCCGCTTGTACAAGGCCAGGTTAGAGCGGGGGGGGCTGCTCGGGACGGGCTTTCGGCAGGGTTTTGTTCTTTGCGGCGAGACCTTTCCACGTGTAGTGGCTCAAAAGCAGTTCCTCGGAGGTCGTGTCCATCGGCTTGGCTGCTCCGCTCGCTTGGCCACGGCGGGGATGATGAGTTACAGGAGAATCCCAGCCTGGCCAGGGTTGGAAGGGCCCTCGGAGCTCACCCAGTGCCACCCCCCCACCCAAGCAGGCTCACCCAGAGCAGGGGGCACAGGACAGCGTCCAGGCGGGGGGTGAAGATCTCCAGAGAAGGAGACTCCACAGCCCCCCTGGGCAGCCTGGGCCAGGGCTCGGGCACCCTCCCAGGCAAGAAGTTCTTCCTCCCGTTCAACTGGAACCTCTTCTGCTTCAGGTTGTGCCCACGGCCCCTTGGCCTGGCGCTGGGCACCCCTGGGAAGAGTCTGGCTGCGTCCCCGTGCCCCCCACCCTGGAGATATTTGAGGTGGTGATGAGATCCCCCTCAGCCTGCTTGCTCCAGGCTGAACAAGCCCAGCTCCCTCAGCCTTTCCTCCTAGGGGAGATGCCCCAGGCCCCCCATCACCTTGGTTGCCCTCCTCTGGGCTCTCCCCAGTAGCTCCTCCTCCTCCTCCTTGAACTGGGGAGCCCAGAACTGGACACAGTACTCCAGTTGAAAGAGGCTGAGAGAGGAGAGGGGCCCTGGTGAACCCTTCTCTGCCAGAGCTACCGTGGTTGAGGCGTCCTGGAGGGAGGGAGCTCCGTGGCTGGCTGCAGTTAGCAGGTCTAGGCTATTTGGTTGGGTTTGGAACCAGGAATTTGGGCCTTTTGCTGCCAGGTCGTAGCTTCCCGCCGCGCGGCTCTGCCGTTGTGATCCCTCACAGCTTGGCTTCAGTGGGCAGCTTTGGGATGAGTGAGTCGCAAGGAGAAATCGTCTCGATCGATGCTGTGAGTTATCGCAGGGGAATGCATGCCTGGCTTTGAGCGCTGGAAGGCCCTTGAGCAGCAGAATTGCCTGGCTTTGATGCCAGAAACGCGGACCTCGGCAGTGGCAGGGTGTTGCCTGGGGGTGTTTATGGTTTCTGACTGTGTCAGTCAGTGTTTTGTGGCTCATCTGGGCCGGCCTCGTGAATTGGAAAGGCAGCCGGAGCCTGCTTCAACGAGGGTTATTGCCTCGACTAAAGGCGCTTCCCGACGGAAACGCTCACGTAGGAAATTAGGTGGAGTTGTGAAGTCTTGTTTCCTACCTCGTGTGGCCGAGCTGATCGCGGGGATGTGGCCGAGCGCTCGTGGAAATCTAGTCTGCTGTGCCCTTGGGGCCAGGGAGCTGATTCTTGAGGTCAGAATCTGATTCTTGGGGTCAAAAAGTTGATTCTCGGGGTCTGCCGGGAGCTTTTCTTTAACCCCAGCCCCCTCTCTCTGTCCGCAGGCCGTGTTTATTACTTCAACCACATCACAAATGCCAGCCAGTGGGAACGGCCCAGCGGCAGCGGGAAGAACGGCCAGGGGGAGCCTAGCAAAGTGCGATGTTCGCATCTCTTGGTGAAACACAACCAGTCCAGAAGACCCTCGTCGTGGAGGCAGGAAAAGATCACGCGGACCAAAGATGAGGCACTGGAGCTTATAAATGGCAAGTAAATGCAGGAGAGAGAGAGGGAATATGATACTGTTGAAGGGGAAAAGTCATTTTAAGGCTAAAATTGGCCCCCGAGATGAGTGGTTCAGTGTGTCGTGAACTTGCTAAAGCAAAGGGGTTTTTTAAGCCAAGTGGTTTGAACGTGGACTTTCGTGTGGCCCAGCCACTTGGAGAAACAATTTTGCTGTATGATGAAATGACGTAAAGATAGGCCCCAGGCCGTGTGTCTTCCCTCTTTGTGGTTTTTTTTTTTTTTTTTTTTGTAATGTTATTTCAGAGGTCTATTTGTATTTCCTTTGTAAATGTGTAATTTTTGATTAAAAATAAAATTATTTAAAGCTAAACCAAATGTTCTTTAAACATTTCTTTTTTATTTAATGTCACTTGACTCCCTGCCCCGATAGCAACTTAGAGTAAGTTCTAATTAACCTCTGCTTGAAATCAAGTTGCTTGTAGGAGGCGATCGACCTTGCATGAGGCCGTATGGGTGCCCTGATCGGCTCGGGCTTTTCCCAAAGTGTTCTGGCTTGCGATGCGGTCTAGGAACGAGGGCGGCTGCCTGCCTTCCGCAACGGGGGTGGTGGTAAGCTTTGCAGCCTAGATTTTTTGTTGATTTTTTTTTTTTTTTTCCTTGCGACTCTGGCGGTAGAATTGAATCGATGTCGTGGTTCTTCACCGTTGAGGTTTTGAGCTGACGGAAGCAAGTTCCGAGTCCGGCTGTTGCTACTGGCTTTTACCTCTTAGGGTAAGGAATTTAGGGGCTCGGGGTGAGGTTTAAATCAGTCCCATTGATTAATTGCCGAAGCTGAGATTGTGCTCTTTAGTGGGCGGCTTTGTCTCCGTGGGCGGCGCGGTTGCAAGGGCTAGGTGACGCGCTGCGGGCGCGCTGATACGTATCGCGGTACGGCTTCAGCAGTGAGGGAGGGAAGATAAGGGCGGGTGTTTGGGCTATTGCCTTAGTCCTCACCAACGCTTAAATTTAAGGACTTTCTTGTTTGAAAACCCTGGGAGGGGAAATTTCTTTGCTAAGTAACTTGAAGCATCAAGGCAGTGACCAGCAGGTGGTATCTGCTCACCGCCTTTTGGAAGGGGAGGTTAAATTAACCGGCGCAGATGAGAATTTTCTTAGGGAGTTGTCTCCTTCGGGTTAGGGCGGCTGAGAAAGCGTGACCGGAGGTGATAAAGCGGGACGCATGCCTGGCCTGGAGATCTGTGCCGAGGGAGTTGCGACTGTTGCAGAGATAAATAGATTGAAAGAGTTCAGCTGAGCTGCAAATTCTCTGTCTCCCCTCTTCCTTTATTTTATTTCTTTAAAGAATAAAACCGTTGCAGGCCCATCTCTTGGGGTCATCAAAAGACCAGCATGGAGCTTTCTGCGGATCAGAGGTTAAACGACGCTGGCGCGTTTTAAGCAGGCATTGGTCACCTTGGATCTTTGCAAGAGTGAATCGTTTACATTTTTGGAAGGGAAAGTTGCCTTATGATCTCTAACGAGGTATTTCAGGAGCTTGCGACCACGAAGGCTTTTTGATATGTAGATGTTCTGCAAACCGATTATCTCGAGGAGCCCGAATAATTTTATTTGGACTCGACGGTTGTCATCGTTCTTTGGGGGCTTTTCTTTGAGGTGCCGCAGTTCTTTGCTACCTGGTGAGGTGATGGAAAGAAACAGCTTGAACTTCCCTTAGCTCGAAAGAACAAGATTAAGCTTGGCAGCTTCAGAGCTATCAAATAACTCTTACGTTTTGTAATCTCTGTGGTGTCTGAAGAGGAAAGAGCCGTGATAAAAACCTCCTTCATGTCAATGCCTTGCTGCTCGTCTTGGTAAATTCCCTGCTAGGGAATGAATTGCTGTGATGGGAGGCTGTAGCGAGATGGGGGTCGGGCTCTGCTCCCAGGGAAGGGGCGATGGGACGAGGGGCAAGGGCCTCCAGTTGTGCCAGGGCAGGGGGAGGTTGGCCCTGGGGAACAATTCCTTCCCCAAAGGGCTGTCAGGGGCTGGAAGGGGCTGCCCAGGGAAGGGGGCGAGTCCCCAGCCCGGGGGGGATTTAACAGCCGGGCAGAGGCGGTGCTGAGGGCCGGGGTTTGGGGGTGGGATGGCAGGGGTAGGGGGACGGCTGGGCTGGGGGAGCTGAAAGGGCTTTGCCAACCCAAACCATTCTGGGATTCTATGAATACCATTGTCAAAAAAACCCCAAAACAAACCCAAAAACCCCCAACTAATCACCTTTCTGTCCACATTTGTCCTCCATAAATGCTATTCCTGGGAAGGTCGTAGCGAGCATCAGCTTATGATTAATTATTTTAGGGTGGCTTCTTGAAAACTACTGTTTCTAGAACAGCTGTAACTTTTGGGGGAGGATGCACGGCTTCGCCCCGCTGCGGCTCCCAGCAGCCAGGTGTCAATGCACCCCCCTGGACAGATGTACTGTACCTGCTGGATGTAATTACAGTGTAGAATCATCTAAGTAGGTCTCTGAGGGGGGGGGGAAATCGGTTTGACAGGCGCAGTGCCACACATTTCTGTGTTTTGTTTGGAGATGGGCTGTATCCTCCCAATGTAACTCTGGTGTTAATGCTTTTTCTGCTTAAAAATCCCAGCAAGAAATTTGATTAGGGGGCAATTTGCGTCCCCACAGGCGAGGGGACAATGCTAAAGGTCAGTGTTTTCGGTAGGTGAACTTGACCGATGTCGAATATTCTGTTTGATGGCTTTTCTTGGCTGATCAGGGGGGAGAGTCGAGGGAGCTGGAGGGGCGCGTCGTCTGTGAATAATTTATAATCCGTTAAGTTGCAGTGGAGGATTAAATGGGGGTTAGCTTGCCCGTCGTGTTACAGCAGGGGTGGGAGAACTTGGCTCGCCAGGTGCTTTTCCCATAGGTGGGGACATCCCAGGGAGCGTGGGACTAGAAAGAAATCCCCGGGTTGAGCCTGACCTTGATATTAAAGGTGGCCAAACCCCTTAGGCCCTTCTGCAGCTTTATCAGGCGCCGTTTAAGAGGCTGAATTTGCTGTGAAGGTTATTCCAGACCAGCTTTGATGTGTAGAAACCCGGTTTCCTGCTTACGATCGCTTTCTGTCCGGTGTTTCTTGCGTTAGTGTTGTTCAGTTAATTAATTCAATTTAATTTCTTCCTGCTGTTGACCTCTCAGTGGATTTGGAGAGCCCTGCTCTTTACCAAGCCCGTTTTTGCGGGCTGAACCAACCAGGCTTTTAGTTTCTGGTAATGTAGGTCACCCCTTCTGCTGTTTCTGCTCCGAGCCCTCCTTTGCACTTCAGTTT
The DNA here is from genome assembly GCA_034008185.1 of Gorsachius magnificus. Lineage (NCBI taxonomy): Eukaryota > Metazoa > Chordata > Aves > Pelecaniformes > Ardeidae > Gorsachius > Gorsachius magnificus. The sequence goes on along the minus strand of CM067106.1, from coordinate 602,156 downwards.
CAATTAATCCTTTTTATTTTCTGAGCGTGGGTTCATCGTGGCGTGCGAGATTCCGGATTAGCGCTCGGCAATGCCTTCTACCGTGGCATTTACTTCTCTCTGCTGAGGGTACCACGGCTTCCACGCTGGGTTTCTCACTTTTAAAGTCATACTGGCGGTGTGTTTGGGGAGTTACTCGTAATCCAGCACTTACGCCGCCCTCTTTCTGACGGAGCCCACAGCGGGTTTTGCTTTGTTGCATTCCTAAATACACGCCTGTGGGTTTGCTTGGCGTCGTTGGATCTCGCTTGGTCCTTCGGGTCATGTTTAATATTCGGATCCTCCTTTCTGCTGACTGTGCTTCCCCACCCTCCAGCTTGTTATTGGCACGCGGCGTTAGTTTACCCCCATTCCTTGTGGCAGAATCGGCGAGGATTCGGCCCAAAGAACAGTCCCCGAAAGCTTCTCTTCCCCCAAACCTCCCCGTTGCCACTTTTCGTCTTGCTCTTCTGCACTAATCTCCCATTACGCAATTTCACTGATGCCTGGAGGGTTGTTTTTTTTCTGAGGGGAGTTTATTAAAACCTGGACAGCACCTAATCTCTGTCATTTGTTCCACATGGCTGAGATCATCCGGGGAAAAGGCTCGTTAATCCCACGCCGCCGAGCCACGGTTTAGGCACGAGGTGCAGGTCTCTCGTTCCGGTAGAGGTGAGCACAACCACCGCGGCCTTAGGCTTTATCCTCGTCTTGTTGCTGGGCAGATTTTGCTCTCAGGCTGCTCGCCAGCATAAAATCAGGAGGTTTTAATAACTAAATTCCATTTCAATACATAGTCGACTGGTTTTTCTTGTGAAAACCCTCTTTTATCCCTCGGAACCTGCTGACATGACCAGGCCAGGCAGTTTAGGATACGAATGCTCCCCGATCCTTCATTTGGACGCTTTACTACTTTAACGTCGGGATATATCTTAACCCTGTAATTCCTAATACCGCTGGGCGTGATGTGTGGCGGGTTCTTGTGGCTGTGTGCGATTAAATCCATATTTATGGTGGCACAAATACGTATTTTTAGGATAAACTCCGTTTTGTTGGTGTGTAGGCTGTGTAGCCTCAAGCAGCTTGGTTTAATAGGATGAACCAGTATCAGCTTCTTGGCCTAAAACGTTACGAACGCTGTGAGCTGTCTTCCACCCGGATAAATAATCCTTTTTCCCTTTCTAACGCAGGAGAAACAGCGGTTGTCTTGATGTTTTGTCGAGTTTCAGGCTTCTACGTGAGATTTTCTCCGCCCGTACCTGCGCATGCTAAGCGGCGGGTTGGATAAACGTGGGTCATCTTGCTTGAGGTGACGATACCGGTGCTGGGGTTAAGGCCGGTTACACGCTTTAGGAATTAAGACAACGTTCTGTGGCTTTTGAATTATATTCAGGACACCCTCTTATAAAAAAAAAAAAAAAAAGACATTCTAGAAGAAGAGAGAATCCATCTCCTCTTCCCATTTTTTTTTTTTGCTAGCTCTTCCTCCCGGCCTGCCCAGCTGGAAAAGCAAACCTTGCTGTCCTGAACACCTTGCGGAATTCCAGAGATTTAGCGTAGGGGCGACTGAATTGGGGAGGAAAAATGGGCTGTAGGCCAGAAGCCTGCTCCGAAGGCTTCAAATCCTTTCGTTTTGGTCTTAGAATCATGGAATCATCAAATGGTTTGGGTTGGAAGGGACCCCTAGAGGTCATCTCGTCCAACCCCACTGCAGGAGCAGGGACACCGCTAACTCGATCAGGTTGCTCCAAGCACCGTCCAACCTGGCCTTGACCTCTTGCAAGCGTTAAACTGCGATGAAGGGGTTCACCCAAAAATGGATAGCGTGCTGCTGGATACCTCAACCCTGAGGAGGCAACCTCCATCCTCTCACTAAGGAGAACTTCCTTACCTGTCCCCAGCTCTTCGCAGACGTTTCCTCAGGTGTATGCAAGTGTAGAGCATCAAAATGAGCTGGAAAATCCTCATTTCCTCATCCTTTTGCATCAAACCCGGCCCTTTTCCTTTCCTGAGAGCATCCCTCCGAGTCATAAAGCCTCGCTCTTGAATTACACGCATGATCCTTTCTCACCTAGGGATCTTCCACTGCTTGCGGTTGGAATAAATGATGCCCAGTGCAATTAAATTTGGGGGTTTTAGAGGTTTATCTAGCAAAGCGCAGACTTTTTAGGCTACGGGGCTTACGTGGGAGTGACCTGAAAGTTTGGTTATTGAAACCAAGAGACTTAAGAGCTTCGAGGGGGGGAGAAGGACGTTTCTTTCCTCTTAATTTCTCTGTTAAACTGAGCAGCGGCCGATTATTCTTTTTCTTTTGGAAGGTAGAAGATGGCTTAGGTCTAAAATGGAAGACAGCCAGGCTTGGCCTACTCTTCCGAAAGCCAACGGGAGGTTTCTGCAAGGAAGGGATTTAAAAATGAAACCAATCTCCAGGGAGAAATAAGTTGCGCCAGGTTCCACCTGGTTGCCGAGAGTCGCTTCGGGTCGGAAGCCGGAGCACTGGTTTGGGGCCGTTCCCACAGGGTGCCCGCGGGTGGGTTCCTCTGGGAGATGCTCCCTTCCTTTCAAATACACGGCAGAATGCTTTTTGTGGTGTAATTTAGTCTTTGTTTATCACTTATGGTCCAAAGCGCGGAAGGCAAAGCCCCTCTGGCGGGCGCAGGCTGCTTTGGGAAGGGAGAGGGTCAACCAGCAGCCGGACCCATGGCGGATCTTGCCACTGTTCGCAGGCTTCGGGTCCAGCTCCTTGCGCGGAAGCATCTTGCAACTGGTTCTAAATGGTGTGTGTGGGGGGGCGGCTGCAAGTTGGACCGGCCATGGCTTGGGATTTTGTTTAGGGGGTTACACTCCTTTTAATGAAGGAGCTGGAAGCTGGTTGAGCTGCGTGAAACCACCCAGGGTTTCCTCGTCGTCTCGAGAATCCACGGAAATCTGCATCGCGCCGGTGTTAAGGGACGCGTTGGTGGCGCTTGTACTTTGCTCATCTCCGTGAGCCGTCACCGTCTGTAATTAGCGGCTCCCCAATCACGTTACCAAGCTGTTGACCAGAAAATGTGATTTATTTCCTAAGTTTTCTTGTTATGAGCTAGCAAGGGAGGGCTGGGGGGGGGGGTTCCGCTGGTCCAGGAAGATTCAGAAGAGCGAGGCAGAGCTCTCGGTTAAGCCTACAAATATTTCTTAACTGACCTTTTAAAAAGCTGCCTTGACAAATAATTCACTCCGCGGGGATCCTCCGTGCTCGTTCTTCTACCGAGGTGAGCCCTTCTGAAACCAAAAGCTCATCTGTTTTGAAACCCAATAATAAATTCCCGTGCTCCAGGGGTAGTAGTAGGCGGAATCCCCTTTTTATTATTATTATTATTAATTATTTAATGGAAGCTTTAACAGAAATGGGCTGCGGTGCAACGATGGAAACGTGCTTGGGGGGAAAAAAAAAAAAAAAAAACCAACCCAAAACCAAAGGCAAATGCTTTTGGGATGTTGGGAAAGTTTAGTTCTGGCTTTATCCTCATTCCGGAGGTTTGGAAACCTCGCTTTGTGTGCGCCTGTGGTTGGTTGTGCCCTTCTTGCTGTGGGGTGTAATGCTTAAGGTGGGGGGTTTGGGGGGGGGGGGGGGGGGTGTCTTTTACAGTTTCTCCATTTCTCCTTCTCCTGACGGAATTATTCCCTTTTTTTTACAGGCTACATCCAGAAGATAAAATCGGGAGAAGAGGATTTTGAATCTCTTGCTTCCCAGTTTAGCGACTGCAGCTCGGCAAAAGCAGGGGGGGACCTGGGTGCATTTGGAAGAGGTAAGTTAAGCTCAGCGGGAACGCCAGATCGAGATTACGGGGCTGCTGCTGACCATCTTGGCGGGGGGTGGGCTTTAATAACGCATCCCGCTGCTGGGGGAACGGACGTGGAAATGGATTTTTAGGCTAGGCGGCCTGCTGTGCAGGAAATGTAGTTTGATGCCTGGAAGTTAAACCAATTAGGAATGCAACCATAATATTATTCTAGGCAGAGAGGCGAGGTCGTGCAAACGCCTTTTGTGAAATTGGCTTTTCCCCCCCCTGGAAAAGGCTTTTCCAGCTACATGGAAATGCAGTCGCAGAGCGTAATGAGCCATGAATAAGGAAGAAGTGGATAAGTCTCACTACCGGCACGCCAGATGAATGATTTGGCATTCTAATCTGCAATGAGAAAGCTGTTAACAAATTGCGGCAATAAGAACAATTTGACAGAAATAATGGGGCCGGTGAGAGATTTTGTTACAGGATTATCGACAGGCACAGGGAGGGAGCGACAACGAAAAGCTTGTGGATGCTTCCTCCTTAATGAGATTTGCTGGTGTGGGAGGGAGAATCTTTGGGATGGGAAAAGCGTAACGTTGGCACCCCTTGTGCTTTATCTTACAAATGCTTTTTGCAGTCGTTTCCACTAGGAGGAAAACGTAAGGCAATGATACCATGCGTACAGCTACACTATTCAAAGATGCAACCCAAAATCTCTTCCCAGCGAGAGTGTCCGTGCATGTTTTATTTGAAGAGGGTTAAGAAAGGTTGCTGCCAGGGAGAGAGAATGCTGTATTTATTGTTATAATCCGTGTCCAGAAGCCGTAGGGGCTTGCCGCGATCCCAGAGGAAGGTCTGTAGCGAAGAGCTACAGTTGTTTTAGTGGAATCGTAGAATCCTGGAATGGTTTGGGGTGGAAGGGACCCCGAGAGGTCACCCAGGAGGGGGTGCAGGAGCAGGGACACCTTGAACCAGAGCAGGTTGCCCACAGCCCCGGCCAACCTGGCCTTGGATGTTCCCAGGGATGGGGCCTCCACCACCGCCCTGGGCAACCCCTCCCGCTCTTTCCCACCCTCATGGCCAAGAATTTCTGCCTTAGATCCAGTCGAAACCCGCCCTGGTTTGCTTTGAGACCATCCCCCCGTGTCCTGTCCCAGCCGGCCCTGCTCAAAAGATTGTCCCCGTCTTCCCTGGGGGCCCCCTTGAAGCCCTGAGCGGCCGCAATCAGGTCCCCCCGCAGCCCCCTCTGCTCCAGGCTGAACCCCCCCAACTCTCCCAGCCCGGCCCCGCAGCAGAGGGGCTCCAGCCCTCGGAGCATTTTGGTCGCCCTCCTCTGGCCCCGCTCCAACCCTTCCACCTCCTCCTCCTTGTGCCCAGGGCTCCCCAGCTGGACGCGGGGCTCCAGGGGGGACTCACCGGAGCGGAGCAGAGGGGCACAATCCCCTCCCTGGCCGCTGGCCACGCTGCTGGGGATGCAGCCCCGGGGAGGGTTGGGCCTTGGGGGCTGCCAGCGCCCATGGCCGGCTCATGGGCAGCTTTTTGTCCCCCAGCAGCCCCAGGTCCCTCTGGGTAGGGCTGCTCTCCACCCCCTCACCCCCCAGCCCGCACGGATCCCGGGGGCTGCCCCGACCCAGGGACAGGACCTTGCCCTTGGCCTTGGTGACCCTCATGAGGTTCCCATGACCCCCCCTCTCCAGCTTGGCCAGGCAATATAATCTATGTAATATAATAATTCTGTTATTGCCTATAAAGAAACATTAAATCCCAGGGTGCGGCGTCCGCTCTTTTGGCTTTCAGAGGAAACTCTGCTCGCTGTGGTCTTTGGACATGGACGGGAAAAGATTTATTTTCTTTCTGGCTGCACCAAAATGTAAAGAAGCGTTGCAAGAGCCGGTTTCCACTAGATGGCATTGGAACCACACGTGGTGGCCAAGCCCCTGGGCTGTCCCTCCATCCCCCTCTCTTTTTTTACTCTTGTTTTCTTCTTTTTTTTTTCTGGGCTGAAAATGTAATTTGTTCAAACTTGGAGCACTGGTTACTTGGGAGGTGAAGTTATTAAAGCATTTCAATTTGTCTTCCTGAAACCCTTCCCATAAGTCATGTTTCTGCTCGAGGAAGACAACCTGCAGGGTGGCAGGGAGGCTGTTACCTCGTCTGAAGGCAAGATTTCAGGAAAATAACCCAAAAAAATGCAGGTGACGAGGCAGATCTGCCTGACCGTGAGCGACGCTGGCTTTGGATTCGGGGCTCGGGAGCCAGGCAAGCTGCTTGCCTCTCATAGCAGTTAATCTCAATCCTGAAACGAGAGAAGCGAAGCTCTGGAAAGCCGTATGCGTCGGGTCGCTTGGGTAATCAACCACTTCTTTTGGAAGGGGGGAAAAAAATCCCGAGCTGAAGCCGTTTAGTCATCCTGAAAGCGTGGAAATGAGCATTTTTTTGTGGCATCTAACTGCTGTGCTCGAGAACGGGGTACCGTAATGAAAGAAAACATGAATTCTGGGGGTGCTGCTGGGCTGGAAGGGATGCACTTGGGATGTGTGGTCTCCCAAGGTGTTGGGAAGATTTTGTTTTTGCAAAGAGATCGCTGTGGCTGCTGCTGATCCAACTGTCAGGCTGCCGAAAAGCTTTTTGCAGCCCCCTCCTAATGCGCCGCCGAGCCCAAAGCTACGGCACCGCCTCAAAGCTTGGAGACAAGGGTCATAAACGGCCAGGGGATTGATGTTGCCTTTTTGGCAAGATGCTGGTCTCTGTGTCTCCTCTGGCATCTCGAGGCAAGCTTTGCCGGCATGGTCAGCGCTAAGAGCGGGGAGTGAGGGTTCCCTTCTGTGCCTGGGGGGGCTGTCGCCTCCTGGCCTTCCCTCGCAGGCATCTTGTCCTTAGAGAATCCCGGCATGGTTTGGGTTGGCAAAGCCCTTTCAGCTCCCCCAGTCCAACCGTCCCCCTACCCCTGCCATCCCACCCCCAAACCCCGGCCCTCAGCACCGCCTCTGCCCGGCTGTTAAATCCCCCCCGGGCTGGGGACTCGCCCCCTTCCCTGGGCAGCCCCTTCCAGCCCCTGACAGCCCTTTGGGGAAGGAATTGTTCCCCAGGGCCAACCTCCCCCTGCCCTGGCACAACTGGAGGCCCTTGCCCCTCGTCCCATCGCCCCTTCCCTGGGAGCAGAGCCCGACCCCCCCGGCTCCCCCCTCCTCTCAGGCACTGGTAGGCAGCCAGAAGGGCTCCCCTCAGCCCCCTCTGCTCCAGCCCCCTCTTCTCCTTCTCCTGAAGCTTTTACTGAGAGCCCCCCGCTGAGACTTTGACCTGTTGATACCAGTAAAACCTCATTATTTCAGCTGGAATGGGCAGTTTCTCTGCTCTAACTTCTGTCCTGGGAAACCGGGCAAAAAATATTGTCCCCCTTCAACCCCCTTTCAACCTGGTGGCTCTCCTCTTGGCTTGAATTATTCTGGCTGAGCACTTGTGCTGCTCATTCCCTCTGCCCACCCCCCGAGCGGTAGTTCCGCTCATGAATCTGCCTCCGGGGTCCTTCCTCTGAGCACCTCTGGCTTTCCTGAACCTGGATGACTTAAAACCTCCCGCAACTCAAGTTGACTTGGAGACTGGAGCCTTACGAGCAGTTCTTATCTAGGTCACGACATTACCCACGTGTGCCTTATAAATTATTTAGCATGGCTTGTAATGCACACCGCATCCATCCGTCCGTCCCCCATGCACCTGGAGGGCACGCCAGGCTGGAAGGACGAGCAGCCGCTTAGTGCCGGTGAGTCTGCAAGAACCGATGGCCTCTGCCTTTCGGGTCCGCAGCTCCTCGAGTGTCTCTCCTTGCTGCGGCGATGTCTGTAGGAGCTGAGCAAAACCCTCTGTTGAAACCAAAAAAAAAACCAACAAAAAAACCCCAAAAAATCAGCAAGTCTGCGTACATGCATGTGTGAATGAGTTGTTTTGAGTCATCTTCTGGGAGAAGCTGAAAACAAACACCCCCTGCGAGTTATTAATTGGGGACTTTGTTGTTTGCCTGGAAGCTGGCTTCGGCGGAGGCTTGCTTGCTTGGAAGGATTTTTTTTTTTTCCCACGCGTTCTTGAGCTTAATTGAACTTTCTGGTGTCTGCTCTCTGCAGGTCAGATGCAGAAGCCTTTTGAAGATGCCTCATTTGCGCTGAGGGCTGGGGAGATGAGCGGCCCAGTTTTCACAGAATCAGGGATCCACATCATCCTCCGCACAGAGTGAAGTGCCTTGGTGACGTGTTAGAAAGGAAAGGGCGAGGGGAAGAAAGGAAATACAAAACAAAAACCAAACCAAACCCAACCTTACTCCAACCCTGCACTCTCCCAGAGGAACTTCATATCCAGTTAAAAAAGCGAAGGAAAGAAAAAAAAAAAGAAAAAAAAAAAAAAAAAAAAAAAAAAAAAAAAGCATTTCATATCTGAATCTTCTGTGGCACCTGACACCGTGTTTGTCACCTGCAGAGTTGCATGGTTAGCCGAGGGTGAGAACGCCATCAGAATAAGACAGTAGCATCCTTCATGAGCAGAGGGGAATGTTCAACCCGACGTTCCTGGCATGCCCCAGCTGCTTGAGTTCCATTGCCGCATCTCCTAAAGCCGAGGAGTCGTCGATGCTAGCGGTCGCACTTCAGCGCTTCCCACATCCCCATTCCCCCCCTCCTCCCCGTTAGAGTATTTATTGCGGCGCGGCGACGGCCAAGCTGACTCGTGAACCCTGGTGCTATGACGGAACGAGCTCCCCGACCCTCTGCATGGTTCTTTTAAACGCCTTTTTAACCCGGGCGAAGGGTGTTTGCTCTGCGCCTCCGGGCTCTGTTGGTTTGTAGAACTGATTTCCTAAAGCCATTCGTCCGTTGACCGTAAGATAACGAAGGCTGAGCCAGCTTAGCGTGGGGCGCCCGCCGCTCGGTGTCCGTCCCTAGTGTCCCTTAACGCAGCCGTCTTGGCGAGGATCGTCCCTCTGTCCCGTCACCGCGCTGGCGCCGGGAGCTCGCTCAGCTCCTGCCATCCCTTCGACTCTCAAACTTGAAGATGCCTTTTGGGATCCGAATCTAAACGAGAGGGGCTAACGGCCAGTAGTTGCCACTGCAGGACGATGGGTAGCCAACCCGAGCTGGGTAGCGGTACGTAGGATGCTGTGTGCTTCCCATTCCGGCCCGAAGTCGCTCCGTCCCATAGACACGACGGTGCCATTCCCTAGGGCAGGTTGTGGATTTTCACTTTTAGCTAGAAGGCTGGGGTGTGGGGTTGTTTTTTTTTTTTGTGGGGGGGTGTGTGTTTCTTTTTTTCCCTCAAGCTCCTCTCGATCCACTTGTGGTTTAGACACTGTCCGTCATCGTTTTCCAGTTACACTGCATTGCTTATGTCTAGCGAAATAAAAACGGGGGAAAAAAAAAAAAAAAGAATCCCAGCTTTGGTCCAATGCAAACCGGCTGTGTAGTTCCAGAAAATAAAGCCCTCTCCAATTAAACCTCTCAAGAGCTCTGGTATTGATTATTTCTCCTCCTCTGCCTGCAGAGATCTCGTGGCTTCTATGAGAACCGACAAAATCCTCTGCGATCTGTGTTGGCTCTTGCTGGTTGAGGTTTGGTTTGGGGTTTTTTAAATCCTAAAATGGGAACGGGGCTTGCGCGGTATTGAGAAAAAACCTCTCCAGATTTGTTTTAAACTCTAAGGTCGTGAATATTCTTTATTCTCCGTCGTCATTGGGTTCCCCTGCTTCGTGTTGAGGCAATGCCTTATTTCCCAAGAACGGGTTGAACCCCAGTACACGGTGTTCTTCGTCGAATAGAATCCCAGAATGGTTTGGGTTGGGAAAGTCCTTTCAGCTCCCCCAGCCCAGCCGTCCCCCTACCCCTGCCATCCCACCCCCAAACCCCGGCCCTCAGCACCGCCTCTGCCCGGCTGTTAAATCCCCCCCGGGCTGGGGACTCGACCCCTTCCCTGGGCAGCCCCTTCCAGCCCCTGACAGCCCTTTGGGGAAGGAATTGTTCCCCAGGGCCAACCTCCCCCTGCCCTGGCACAACTGGAGGCCCTTGCCCCTCGTCCCATCGCCCCTTCCCTGGGAGCAGAGCCCGACCCCCCCGGCTCCCCCCTCCTCTCAGGCACTGGTAGGCAGCCAGAAGGGCTCCCCTCAGCCCCCTCTGCTCCCCGGTGGCGTTTCTGCCCCAGAAGAAATCATAAATTGTATTTATTTTTTTTTGGAGGGGGAGGCGCTGTGGAGCGGTGAGCGCTGCTCTGGTTAATGCATCGAAGCCTGGGTGGGATTAAATCGAGCGGCCGGGTTGGGATGAGGTTCTGGTGGCGTTCATGCGAAGGGAGAGGAGGTTGAAGTGGTCTTTTGGGGGGGGGGGGGGGGGTGTTACCGAGTCGTTCGAGCCCAACACGTTCATTTTCACAAAGGCTTTGCAGAAATTGTCTTTTCTGGGGAAAAAAACCCGATAGAAATTATCCGGAGTCTGCTCAAGGGAGGATCTTTATGAGACCCAGGGCAGGGGGCGGATGGAGAAGCAGCAGTTGTGTGGCTGAGGGTCCGTCCCGCTCCTGGAAAGAGTGGGGTCTCCACGGACCAAAGCAGCAGCGCCCAAATCAGGACCCTTGGGTCCCATCCATGCCTTGGGAGCGTTGTGGTGGTCTTTGGTCACCCAGACCCAATGCTTTGCCTATGGATGCATCCCGGGGATTGCTTTGGTGTCTCCGTGCCAAACAGCAGCCAGCCACCCCGGGACATCCTGGATGCGTCCGGGGGATGCTTTGGTGTCTCCGTGCCAAACAGCAGCCAGCCAGCACCATCCTGGGAGCATCCCGGATGCATCCGGGGATGCTTTGGTGTCTCCGTGCCAAACAGCACCGTCCTGGGATCATCCCGGATGCATCCGGGGGATTGCTTTGGTCTCGTGCCAAACGCGCCAGCCAGCACCTCCTGGGAGCATCCCGGATGCATCCGGGGGATTGCTTTGATGCACCATGGGGATTGCTTTGGTGTCTCCGTGCCAAACAGCACCATCCTGGGAGCATCCTGGATGCGCCCTGAGGATTGCTTTGGTGTCTCCATGCACCAGGGGATTGCTTTGGTGTCTCCGTGCCAAACAGCAGCCAGCCAGCACCGTCCTGGGAGCATCCCGGATGCGCCCCGGGGATTGCTTTGGTGTCTCCATTTATCCCAAACAGCCTGGGAGCATCCCGGATGCGCCCCGGGGATTGCTTTGGTGTCTCCGTGCCAAACAACCAGTGCCATCCTGGGAGCATCCCTGCGTTTTCCTTCCAGGGCTGGGCCTACGCTGGCACTTGCTTGCAGACGCAGCCCCTCCACCTTCCATGGGATGCGTGACAGTTCTCCAGGCGTTAGGAATCGGGATCCAGAAGGGCGCATGGACGCCCCGACACGGGTTTATTTAACGCTGCTCCCTGTCAAAAACCGCTCGCTGGCTCTGCTGGGGAAGGCAATTCTTTTTTCGAGCTCCGTCTAATCCCTGTTACTGAATTTCTTGATCCTTCAGATTCTTTTTCCCCAGGAAGCCACCAGTGAAATCCCATTTGCGCAGCCCTGTCTGTGCATCCATGGGAGCCCGCTCCGCCCCTCCGTCACACCACCCTGACGGCGGCTCTGCATTCCCTGAACGTCCATGCCAAGTCCCCTAACTAATCCCTTAACTTTAAGCCTTGCTCTCTCTTGGCCTTAAACGCTTTTATCGCTTACCCTGACGGAGGCAATGGCGCAGAAGGGGCTTTTTTTCGGGGAGGGGGGGAGGCAAAGGTTGGCTTGGAGAAGCCCAGCCAAGGCTGGGGCCTACGTCTCCGGGACCCGCTCGTCCTTGGGCTGCGACGATCGCTGGTGGCATAAAAAAGTGTAATTTGGGTTTTTACATGAGCCGTAGCGGTGGCGGGTGAAGGAACGCGGCACTCAGATTGCGAATCCTCCAGGAAGGAGCGAGATCCCTCGTTAAGACTGTTGCAGTTATCGCCTTGGAGGGTGCCTGGACCTCTAGATGTAGCTCTTGAGCTGTTGTATAAAGATGAAACCAGACGCATCTCCCCAACCCCCCCCCGAACTCCCCCCCCCCCCCCCCCCGCCACCCCGCGCTCCCTGCAGGGCCATTTTGTGCGAGCTGCCTCTCAGCGTGGCATCTGCCCAGGGACTGGCTTTTGCATCCAATAGTTCTGCAAACACAACCTTAATTGGATCATCAACTGGATCTAATTTGCCGAGTTTTCTCCCTACCCCCCCCCCTTTTCCCATATTTCATTACGGGTCTGGGCAAGCGAGCAGCGTGCGCGGCACTGCCAGCTGCGGGAGAGCTGCTGGCAGCTTCCAAGGACGAGCCTGAAGCACTGAGCTCCGCTGTAATGAACTTTTCCTGCTTAATTATTTTTAGGCACTCCCGGCTTCACGATGAGCCAGCGTTCTCCGCCGTGACCCGGCTGGAAGGGGCTGCGGCGCGGTGCTGCAGGACCGAGCTTGCAGCCCGGAAAGTTCGGGGAGGGAAGCGAGGGTTTGCGTGAGAGTTCCTTGGAGAGGGGAGGGAGCGAACGAGGATGGATTTTCTTTATTTTCATTTTTTTCCCCCACTGGATCATAGCGCAAAGTGGGGTTTTTTTTTCTGAGCCTGGGTGGACTTTGGGGGGTTCTAGCATGTTTGCAACCCCCCGCTGCAGGGTCAGGAGCCGTGCCTGCAAGGCAGACGTGCTGCTGGAAAGCCCCACACATGGTCAGAGGTATCAGGGTGCTGGACCCCCATGGTTGTGAGCTGCTGGCTTTGCCTTCACAGAATCCCAGCCTGGGAGTGGTTGGCAGGGCCCTCGGAGCTCACCCAGTGCCACCCCCCCACCCAAGCAGGCTCACCCAGAGCAGGGGGCACAGGACAGCGTCCAGGCGGGGGGTGAAGATCTCCAGAGAAGGAGACTCCACAGCCCCCCTGGGCAGCCTGGGCCAGGGCTCGGGCACCCTCCCAGGCAAGAAGTTCTTCCTCCCGTTCAACTGGAACCTCTTCTGCTTCAGGCTGTGCCCATGGCCCCTTGGCCTGGCGCTGGGCACCCCTGGGAAGAGTCTGGCTGCGTCCCCGTGCCCCCCACCCTGGAGATATTTGTAGGTGGTGATGAGATCCCCTCTCAGCCTGCTCTGCTCCAGGCTGAACAAGCCCAGCTCCCTCAGCCTTTCCTCCTAGGGGAGATGCCCCAGGCCCCCCATCACCTTGGTTGCCCTCCTCTGGGCTCTCCCCAGTAGCTCCTCCTCCTCCTCCTTGAAGTGGGGAGCCCAGAACTGGGCGCAGAGCTCCAGGTGGGGTCTCCCCAGGGCAGAGCAGAGGGGGAGGAGAACCTCCCTCGCCCTGCTGGCCACGCTCCTCTTGCTGCGCCCCAGGACGCCCTTGGCCTTCTTGGCCACCAGGGCACCCTGCTGGCTCGTGGCCACCTTGTGGCCCCCCAGGACCCCCAGGTCCCTCTGGGCAGAGCTGCTTCCCAGCAGGGCAGCCCCCAGCCTGGACTGGGGGCCCCTGCCATCCAGCCCCAACTCCACGCCGGTGGAGGCTCTTACCAAAGGGGAGGGACGCTGGGACAGGTCTGTCTGCCTGCAGCGATGGTGGACCCCGTGCCAGTGCCGAGGTAAAGCCTGCTCCCGCCGGGCAGCTCTGCCCATCCGAGGGGGTTTCCTTTCCTGGTGTTGGAAATTGGGCTCCCCAGTACGGCAGGACCCAGTGCTTGCTCTGGGATGGAGGAGGAAGGCACCGGGATGGAGGGGAGGCCAGGAAAGCTGCTCCCAGTTCGGCGTCGAAGGGCAAGTTCTGCCCGGCTCCCGCCCTCCGTTCCTGCGGAGCAGACCCGACGTGCCAGGCTGCGGGTGCCAGAGCGAAGGAAGGGCTCGGATACCTGAATTAAACCTGGTTTGGCGTCCGTCTGGCTCCGACACAGGCACCAGCTGGGCTCTGCTGGGCCCTGTCCCTGATGGGAACTGCTCCCAGTTCCCTCCTGGAAGCGAGCCAGCCGCGGCGGGCAAAGCATCGGCGAGGAAACAGCCCCGGGATGCAGGACCAGCTTGGAGGTGTCCGGCAAAAAAGGAGCTGCCTTCTGCTCTTCCCACCTCCCCCCAGCAGCACAGAATGATACAGTCCTCTTCGTTAAGGAGAAGTTATAAATTTGACTGGGTTTTTCCTGGTGGGTTGTTTGTTTTCTTATTTTTCCTTACCCTTATAGCGCCGGCTGTAGTGATTAATCACCGCTCGCTCTCCATGTTACGCTTCCTCATCAGCCCCAGCGAGTTGACAAGAGCGATGGGAGCTGCAGAATATCCGGAGTGTCGGAATTTTCACTTCTCCCTGAGCCAATTAGTGCCTGGTTTTATGGTTTTCAGTTGGCCCATTAAACCTGCTACCTGCAAACAAGTATTTCAAAAGCTGCAGCACTGGAGAAATATACTGGGAAGGATATTTTTTGGGGGGGTGGGGGGTGTGGAGACGTTTCCTGCCTCTTTGTCTGGCATGAAATCCTTCTGTTGAGGGGTCCCCGTGGCTCTGAGTCCAGTAGAGAAAAGCCAGGGTGAGACGCAAGGACTGGAAGGTTTAAGCAAGAGAAATGTAAAATGGAAATGGTTTGCCCTGGGGTGAGGCTGGCTGGGTGTGCCCCGGTCTGGTTGTCAAACTGGGATCATAGAATCCCGGCATGGTTTGGGTTGGCAAAGCCCTTTCAGCTCCCCCAGCCCAGCCGTCCCCCTACCCCTGCCATCCCACCCCCAAACCCCGTCCCTCAGCACCGCCTCTGCCCGGCTGTTAAATCCCCCCAGGGCTGGGGACTCGCCCCCTTCCCTGGGCAGCCCCTTCCAGCCCTGACAGCCCTTTGGGGAAGGAATTGTTCCCCAGGGCCAACCTCCCCCTGCCCTGGCACAACTGGAGGCCCTTGCCCCTCGTCCCATCGCCCCTTCCCTGGGAGCAGAGCCTGACCCCCCCGGCTCCCCCCTCCTCTCAGGCACTGGTAGGCAGCCAGAAGGGCTCCCCTCAGCCCCCTCTGCTCCAGGCTGAACCCCCCCAGCTCCCCCAGCCGCTCCCCAGCAGCCTGGGGCTCCAGACCCCTCCCCAGCTCCGCTGCCCTTCTCTGGACACGCTCCAGCCCCCCCAGGGCCTTCGGGGAGGGAGGGGCCCAACCCTGACCCCAGCAGTCGAGGGGCGGCCCCCCCAGTGCCCAGCACAGGGGCACGGTCCCTGCCCTGCTCCTGCTGGCCACACCACTCCTGATACAAGCCAGGATGCCGCTGGCCCCCTTGGCCACCTGGGCACCCTGCTGGCTCCTCTTCAGCCGCCTGGCGACCAACCCCCCCAGCTCCTTTCCCGCCGGGCAGCTTTCCAGCCCCTCGTCCCCACGCCTGGAGCCTTGCCTGGGGTTGTGGTGACCCCAGGGCAGGACCCGGCCCTTGGCCTTGGTAACCTCACCCAGTTGGGCTGGGCCCAGGGATCCAGCCCGGCCAGGGCCCCCATGGATCCAGCCTGGCCAGGTCCCGTGGATCCAGCCTGGCCAGGTCCCATGGATCCAGCCTGGCCAGGTCCTGTGGATCCAGCCTGGCCAGGTCCCTCTGCAGAGCCTCCCTCCCATCGAATCAGAAGTAAGGGGTGAATATTCCATATTTATTTATTTTTTTAAATCATAAGAATAACGAACCGTAGAAACAGCCGGCCAAAAGGCACGGTGGGTCTTCCACGTCTTAGACGCTGCATGTTCCCTTCTTCAACATCCATCCTAGCCCAGCCAGCGGCTGTTGGTGACACCGGCTGGGTAATGGCTCCAGGACTGCGCCGGAACAAGGAGATGGGATGGCAGCCACTGGCTTTGACATCCACTAAACCTCCGGGAGGTTTGCACCCCACTGACCCTCGGGGAGCTCATTTAGCTGGCAAGGAGCCGCTTAAACCCTCTGCTTCTCATCCCTTAGAGATGAGCAGTGGGAATTTTCCTGGCGTGACGGGCTGGGTTTTTCCTTCCTGGATGATGGATGGGGCCGTCAGAGCAGGGCTCTCTGCCTCGACGCGCTTCATGGCTCTGGGATGCAGGCGTCACCCGGGGTTGTTTGCATCCACTGCTGTTTCACTGGTTGGAAATCCGCTTCTCCCCCATTTTCCTCCCCCAAATGAATGGCAAGCGATGCTTTAGATGGCTCGGTGGTGCTGGCTTGGGTAGGACAACGGAGACCCAACAGGATTGTTGGGTCCTGTTTGCGGTCCCCGGTCCCAGCCCCGCGCCACCCCACGTCCCCGTGGATGTTGAGCCCTGCACTCTCAGCTCCTTTCCCTTCTGTCCTGACGGCAGAGCCGTCTCGCCGTAATTTACTTACGTGCTTTAGTCACCGAGACCTCGTTCGCCGTCACTGAGAGCTCGTTTGCCTCCCTGAGCCGGCAGAGCTTGGAAATCCTATTACTCTGTCCCGTGTGCCCGTGTCCGTGTCCCCCCGCCATGCCCCGTTGGGGGTTCCTGCCCTCTTGGGACTCCTCATCTGGTCTGGTACCATCAGCACTTTCGTGGCGGCCTGGCACAGCTTCCCCAGGGATGCGGAGATGGGGAAATCTGCCAAATCCTGCCAAATTAACATGGAGCGTTTCAGCCTTCCTTAACAAGCCAAGAGTGAAGAAACCCGGGTGGGCGAGGAGGGGAATGGCTCTGCCCCGGCTTGGCCGGGAGCAAAGGTCCAGGCTCCCTCTTGAGCAGAGGGACGCAGCCCCCCCCAGCCCCCTTCCCTGGCAGGGAGCTGCCTGCACCTACCTGCACCCCCCCACTCCGCCTGTGGCCCTGCTTGATGCTCAGCTGCATCCCAAGGCTCCCAGGTTTCCATGGCAACTCCCTGAGCATCCCCGCTGCTGGGGCCCTGTGCTGCATGGCCTCCTCTGCCTGTGCAACGTACCCAACCCTTCGGCCGTTATTTTTATCTCTCTCTCTCTTTTATTCGTTATATTTATATATATTTAGCTATATACTTTTATATATATAATATATTTTAATATATATTTTGTATCTTGTATTACATATACGTAAAATATATATTTTATATATATTTTTTATTTACTCTGGGCAACTCAGGAGAGCGCCCCCTAGGAAGGTGGATGGGGGGGGGGGGATTTCAGTCGCAGCACTCGGGCGTCATGAGGATGCGATGCTCAAGGATCTCCAAAGCTCCATGAAAAGCTGGAGGCTCCCGGGGGGCCAGGGCTGCGATGTGGTGGGCGGTCCTGCCCTTTGCATGAATTGCCCCGGGTACTTGCGCGTAACCGAAGCGTGCGAGGATGCCTGCGTGGTTCCGGCAAACGGCGCGTGGGGTGATAGGGAACTGGCTGCTGCCATGGGCTCAGAGTGTTGGGATCAGCGGGGCAGGGTCTGGTTGGAAGCCAGGAGCTCATGGAGATCCCCAGGGCTCAGTGCTTGGCCCGGTCTTGTTCAACTCATTCATCCATGACCTGGACGAGGGGACAGAGTGGATCACCAGCAAGTTCGCTGATGACACCAAACTGGGAGGAGCGGCCAATCCACCGGGAGGCTGCGCTGCCGTCCAGCGGGACCTGGCCAGGCCAGAGCGTTGGGCGCAGAGGAACCTGATGAGGTTCCACCAGGGCCAAGTGTTGGGTGCTGCCCCTGGGGAGGTTGGACCCCAGGCACCAGTCCAGGCTGGGGGCTGCCCTGCTGGGAAGCAGCTCTGCCCAGAGGGACCTGGGGGCCACAAGGTGGCCACGAGCCAGCAGGGTGCCCTGGTGGCCAAGAAGGCCAAGGGCGTCCTGGGGCACAGCAAGAGGAGCGTGGCCAGCAGGGCGAGGGAGGTTCTCCTCCCCCTCTGCTCTGCCCTGGGGAGACCCCACCTGGAGCTCTGCGCCCAGTTCTGGGCTCCCCACTTCAAGGAGGAGGAGGAGGAGCTACTGGGGAGAGCCCAGAGGAGGGCAACCAAGGTGATGGGGGGCCTGGGGCATCTCCCCTAGGAGGAAAGGCTGAGGGAGCTGGGCTTGTTCAGCCTGGAGCAGAGCAGGCTGAGAGGGGATCTCATCACCACCTACAAATATCTCCAGGGTGGGGGGCACGGGGACGCAGCCAGACTCTTCCCAGGGGTGCCCAGCGCCAGGCCAAGGGGCCATGGGCACAACCTGAAGCAGAAGAGGTTCCAGTTGAACGGGAGGAAGAACTTCTTGCCTGGGAGGGTGCCCGAGCCCTGGCCCAGGCTGCCCAGGGGGGCTGTGGAGTCTCCTTCTCTGGAGATCTTCACCCCCCGCCTGGACGCTGTCCTGTGCCCCCTGCTCTGGGTGAGCCTGCTTGGGTGGGGGGGTGGCACTGGGTGAGCTCCGAGGGCCCTTCCAACCCCGGCCAGGCTGGGATTCTGTGTGTGTGTGTGATTTTGTGCACGTCTCATCTCCTCCCTGCAACTCGGACCCCTAAACCCACCGGTCCCCTTTGGATGCTTGGCCCATCTCTGGTTCCTAGCTGTTCTTCCGCCCCTCGTTGGAGGTGATAAATAAGAAAGTTCTGGCAATTAGCTCCGCAGCCAGCCTGCAACGAGGCACCCAAGCCCTTTATTTGGAGAAGGCTCTGCCTGGCGCAAAAAACTTGAAGCCAGCCACCTGGCTTCGCAGGCAGAGCCGAGCCCCTCTCCCGCTGAATGGCACTCAAAGGCAGATGATGACCATTATCCCCATCCATAGCGGCAAATGATGCATTTCCAGCCCTCCAAGTGCAGCCGCAATTAATCAGAGTCTATTTATGGCGGGCTATTCATCAAAAGGGAAGAAATCATCAACATTGTAATGGGAGGCTTTAATGTCCACGCATTCAGAAGGAAATCTCGGCAAGCTGCTTCCAATCTGCGCAAACATCTCGCTGCCTCGGAGCGGGGAATACATTTCCATATTAATGACCTGAGGGGCTTTTATTACTTCCAGGGAATGTGCTGCTAATGCGGAATGAGCGTGTTGGCTCCGCCAGGATGAGGCCCTGGGTGGGCAACAGTGGCGTGGCTTTGGATTCGGGTGGGCGTCTTTGCCTGTCCCCGGCTGTTGTGGGAATTTAACGACTTTTTGGCAATGCCAGAGGCATTTTTTTGACTTGGGCCCATGGCCCTGTTTGTGATCTGATTGCTCTGGCAACCACGAAGGCATAGATGGGGTAAAAAAAAAGTCACGGTCTTCCTTCTGGGTTAATCCAGAGGCTGCCTCTGTTGCGTTGGATTTATCCACTTGTTGGATTCGGGCAGGAGCAACGTTGCTTTTGAGGCTTCTGCTTCCTTGCCACTCCGGGCGGGAGGGAGAGCGGCTGTGCAAGGGGTGTGTTTGACCTTCAAATCCTAAACCCATGGAATGGGTTGGGTTGGAAAGGACCAACCATCCAGTCCAACAAGCAGGGACATCGTCACCTCGAGTAGCTCGCTCCTGGTGGTCTGCTTGTAGGTGCCGATGGCCAAGAGGCCGGGGCAGAGAGGCTGCGTGGCTTTCGGTGGAGAAGGTGGCAGGGATTTTTTGGGATCCCCGGGCTTGTTTGGGAGTAATGGTCTGTTCCTCCCTACCCAACATCTCCGGTGGGTTGTTTGATAGAGAATCCCCTTCCCTCCTCACTTTGTGCTGTTTGGTGGAGGCGCCAGAGTCTCAGTGGGTTTTGATTGATTGAAGGGGGTAGGAATCCTTTCCTTTTTCCTGCTTATTTCTTATGCCAAGAGCTGAAAGAGCTGGAGCAGAAGGCAGGGGCCCCTTGTGCACAGAGAACATTACCCAGACATCAAGGCTTCCCACCGGGAACACTTGCCAGGAAAAACGCTTTTTTTTTTTCCCTCTTATCCTTCTCCAGCTGTTGTAAATTTGCAAAGCAGGAGCCAGGTTGTGGCCCTCGGGGGAAAAAATCTTAATTTGAGCAAAGCAGCTCTGATGATTCCTGGGGACGGATGGAGAAACCTGGGAATTAGTTGAAAGCTTCAGGGCTGGGCGGGTTTTACATCTCCTGTGACTAAAAACCAAACACGCGGTGCAGAGACACGGTCTAGCGTTGTGCTCCGGGGAGTGAACTGCTTCCCTCCTCTTCCTCTCCAAGGTCACTTCTTCTGGAGCATCCTTAGCACCGGGAGGTCTTTCCTGGGACCGTGTCTGCCTGCTCTTGCTCCTTTTTATCTTCACAGAAGCTTCTGCTCCACGTTGCCAGGAGCTTGCGGCAAAGGAGGGAGCTTTCAGGCCAAGCGGAAGCGTCTGCCGTCGATCGGGTCCTGGCTTTGCATGTTGGTTGTTAGGGGTGCAGGAGCTGGGACTGCATTCCAGACGAGCGTTATCCAAGGACCCTGGAGACCACCCAAGGAGCATCCAGACCAGATGAAGACACCCTTCCAGCTGGGGGTTGTCTCTCTGTGCTGCGCTGGAGCTGCCTGTTGCAACCCTTTGTGCATCAATGGAGAGAACCCGGCACTCCTAGGCGATCCACTGGGCTTACGTCCATGTCCTCGAGAGGTCTCCTGGGACCTTACCCCCTTAAATAAGCCTGTGGTCTCCTCTTGGATCGGCCATGGCTGGAGCAGGGGCTGCATCATTTGTTCCGGTGTAACAGGGCTTGACGTAGAAGCTACCAGATGATTTATGGCCCTGGCCATCAACGCTCCTATTCGGGCTTTGATCTCGAGTGGTGCTCGTGTCAAGCTTTTACTCAAGATGCCAGGGTTTGGCATGCGGTGAAGGGAACCCCCAAGGTCCCCACTGAACGGACCAGGTGGGTGTCGAGGACACTGAGGGTGAGACCGATGGGGTCTGCAAGGCTGAGAGGTTCGGGCAAAGCGAGGGATAAACCCAACGGAGGTTTGCAGCCAGAAAAACGTCCTTCCCCTCCACTCCCAGCTTCGTCCTCCTCAGATTGCCCGGCCAGGCAGCTGGACAGCTTGAGTTGTCCTCTGTGTCTTGCTGCGACGGGTGGGCACGGAGCAGGGTGGGTGGACAGACAAGAGCCGGCTCTTGGGGCAACTCAACGCAAGCCCAACCTCTTCTCATTTCTGCCCCCTTCCCAATGCTGTCCCCATCAACTCCTCTCCGCAGTCATCATTCTCAGTGATCCTTCCTTCCATCCCGCTTCCCGCTGCTCATTCTCCCTTTTTCCTGCCAGTTTTGCTCCGGGCCCCCATCCCCGGTTGCGATGGCTTCAGCTTGGGCACTCTCTGAATCCTCCTTAACCGTCTGCGCTTCGCTGCCTGGGATTGCAGATTGAAATGGCAATTTTTAAACTATTTGATTTTTTTTTTTTGCTTTCTTTTTGGCTGCTTTTGTGCCAAACAGCAGGAACACAATTAGCAGCAGCGTTAACGGAGCAATTTGGAGCTGCCTCCCCCCCCCCTCGGATCTGCCCTCCTGTGACAGGGCTTTTTTCCCCTACCTCGCTCTCATTTCTCACTTTCCGCAGTAAAATAATGCAGGGAGTTGAGCAGGTGCATCTCCCCCTCCCCAGCATCCCCCCCCCCAATCACATCTAAAGCCTTGATTTTGCAAAGCGGCCCGTCATTAATCGCTAATAAACCAGCTGGAGATGACGCTGGATTCCTGGAAGGTTTCTATCCATAACATGCCGTGAGCCAAAAAATTCATTGAGAACTGGCTGAACGGCCGGGCTCAAAGGGTTCTGATCGGTGGGGCAGAGTCCAGTTGGAGGCCAGTAGTTACTGGAGTTCCCCAGGGCTCAGTACTCGGTCCAGTCTTGTTTAACTTGTTCATCAATGACCTGGACAAGGGGACAGAGTGGACCCTCAGCAAGTTCACTGATGACACCAAACTGGGAGGAGTGGCTGATATGCCAGGAGGCTGCCGTCCAGCGGGACCTGGCCAGGCCGGAGTGTTGGGCGCAGAGGAACATGATGAGGTTCCTCCAGGGCCAAGTGTTGGGTGCTGCCCCTGGGGAGGTTGGACCCCAGGCACCAGCCCAGGCTGGGGGCTGCCCTGCTGGGAAGCAGCTCTGCCCAGAGGGACCTGGGGGTCCTGGGGGGCCACAAGGTGGCCACGAGCCAGCAGGGTGCCCTGGTGGCCAAGAAGGCCAAGGGCGTCCTGGGGCACAGCAAGAGGAGCGTGGCCAGCAGGGCGAGGGAGGTTCTCCTCCCCCTCTGCTCTGCCCTGGGGAGACCCCACCTGGAGCTCTGCGCCCAGTTCTGGGCTCCCCACTTCAAGGAGGAGGAGGAGGAGCTACTGGGGAGAGCCCAGAGGAGGGCAACCAAGGTGATGGGGGGCCTGGGGCATCTCCCCTAGGAGGAAAGGCTGAGGGAGCTGGGCTTGTTCAGCCTGGAGCAGAGCAGGCTGAGAGGGGATCTCATCACCACCTACAAATATCTCCAGGGTGGGGGGCACGGGGACGCAGCCAGACTCTTCCCAGGGGTGCCCAGCGCCAGGCCAAGGGGCCATGGGCACAGCCTGAAGCAGAAGAGGTTCCAGTTGAACGGGAGGAAGAACTTCTTGCCTGGGAGGGTGCCCGAGCCCTGGCCCAGGCTGCCCAGGGGGGCTGTGGAGTCTCCTTCTCTGGAGATCTTCACCCCCCGCCTGGACGCTGTCCTGTGCCCCCTGCTCTGGGTGAGCCTGCTTGAGCAGGGGGGTTGGACTGGATGATCTCCCGAGGTCCCTTCCAACCCTGGCCAGGCTGGGATTCTGTGAACTCAGGTGAACGGATTGCACCGGCAGCGTTCGGCCCCCATCTCTCTGCCACGGGTGGGACGTGGCGGAGGCACTGGGATGCTTTCAGAGGAGCCGGTGTCTTCAGCTTCTCCTGGCTGCACTGGCCACCATTAGCCCCACTCCTCCCTGGATGCTGGGAATGTGCCTGGGCCCCGCTGGCCCCCAGCTCCGTTCATCCCGGCACTGTCCAGCCAGATAATTAAGATAATTAAAATGATCCTGCCACGTGGTGGAGGGGTTAGTGAACTCTTTAAATATGCATCTCCCCTCTGCCCGGTGAGAGACAGGACAGCTCGTTAGCTGCAGGTCTGGTGCTAATTGCCCAATGGGGACGGTGAGTCATTCCCAAGCTGTTCCTTACTCCTTCTCCCAGCGAACCAGCCCCAGCCAAAACAAAAATCCTGCCTTCCCAATGCTGCCGGCATGTGACTGCAGGGTGGGCGAGCCTGTGCGGGGTGGGGGTCCTGGGGATGCATGGGTGCACACAATCCCGGGATCGTTGGGGTTGGCAAAGCCCTTTCAGCTCCCCCAGCCCAGCCGTCCCCCTACCCCTGCCATCCCACCCCCAAACCCCGTCCCTCAGCACCGCCTCTGCCCGGCTGTTAAATCCCCCCCGGGCTGGGGACTCGCCCCCTTCCCTGGGCAGCCCCTTCCAGCCCCTGACAGCCCTTTGGGGAAGGAATTGTTCCCCAGGGCCAACCTCCCCCTGCCCTGGCACAACTTGAGGCCATTTCCCCTCATCCACAAATCCGTGTGCTTGCTCTGAGCCCCTCAGGGGTGTGGGGGGGGTAAGGATAAGTCCCACTCCAGCGCTTGGCTGGCCTCTCCTTGGGGGGGGATGCTCCGGGGCACGGGGACCCCAGACCTGCCCGGTCCTGGTGCAGGCTCCAGCAAAGCAGCCCGGCCAGAGTCAGAGCCTCCGAGGAACCTGCTCTGCTATAAAATATTCCCTCTCATGGGTTATAAATAGCGCGAGACGTGATTGCAAATGAAATCGCTTTTAATATAATGAGAAGAGGAGGAAGGCAGGCAGGAAATATCGCTGCTGCTGGATCAACCTGGATTTAGCTCCGAAATTAAACAGCCTTGGGGGATCCCAGGATAAAGAAAGGTGAAGAAATGGCTCTGAAGAGGAGCTAACGTCAAGGCCGGGCTTGTAGAGCAAGGCAAAGGTGCTCTGCTGGTCTGGCTGCCCTCTGTGTAAATAGCTGGAACCTTCGAAGGGCAGCAGGTTAAAAAATATGCCTTTCTTAGCTGTGTCACCTTGACCTCCAGGCCTTCCTCCCTTGGCCACTGGGCTGATGCTCATAGCATCCACCCGGGCTCGGGGAAGGCAGAACGTGGGCTGGCTCCTGCCTGGGGAAGCTGCAGGCAAGGTCATGCTCCCTGTGTTCCCCAACGTTCTGCTGGGAAGCAGCTCTGCCCAGAGGGAGCTGGAGGTCCTGGTGGATGACAAGCTGACCATGAGCCAGCAGGGTGCCCTGGTGGCCAAGAAGGCCAAGGGCGTCCTGGGTCGCATCAAGAGGAGCGTGGCCAGCAGGGCGAGGGAGGTTCTCCTCCCCCTCTGCTCTGCCCTGGGGAGACCCCACCTGGAGCTCTGCGCCCAGTTCTGGGCTCCCCACTTCAAGGAGGAGGAGGAGGAGCTACTGGGGAGAGCCCAGAGGAGGGCAACCAAGGTGATGGGGGGCCTGGGGCATCTCCCCTAGGAGGAAAGGCTGAGAGAGTTGGGCTTGTTCAGCCTGAAGAAGAGAAGACTGAGAGGGGACCTCATCAACACATACAAATATTGTAAGGGTGGAAGTCAAGAGGACGGAGCACAGACTCTTCCCAGTGGTGCCCAGAGCCAGGACAAGGGGCAATGGGTACAAACTGGATGAAGTCCTGTGTAACATGCTCTAGGAGAACCTGCTTGAGCAGGGGGGTTGGACTAGATGATCTCCCGAGGTCCCTTCCAACCCTTGCGGTTCTGTGATTCTGTGATGTCCTGGACTTGCGAGCTTGGGAAGCACCGTGAGGAAGCCAACGCCTTGGGTTTTCCATTTTGGGCTATTTTGATGCACCAACCGGGTCCACCCAAACTCCCAACTACGGCATCAAGGTGCCGAAAAACCATTGCAGAGGTTCTGAGGGTGATGGGATGGCTCAAGAGCATCTCAGGAAGGGCCCGGAGCCAGGAAGCAAAGGATTGAAACCATTTAGGTACCTTCTTCATCCCAAGCTGCCGGTTGTGAAGTCTCCAGCTGCAGGAGGAGGAAAAAACAGAATAACAAAAAAAAAAAAAGGCAGCCACTTCATGTGCCAAGCCCCAACATTTCGGATGGGGACAAAAAGCAGCTAGAGGAAGCGCAAGGGGGCTTAATCACCTCAATCTGGAGATGTTTTCGGATTCTGGCCAGAAAATATCTATTCAAGGGCTAGACAAAAGGAACTGAGGGTAATCAGGAGCCGGGGTACGGAGGGCAAACAGAATCTTCAGCGCTGAAAGAACAATTTCCAAAACAAAGGCCCGGCAATTTTTCCAACTGATAAAGAGTCTGTCAATAGCTGTTTACCCGATAACGAACACCCAAAACTGGCGGTGAAGGGAATCTAATGAGGAGCCAGGAGGTGAAAGCCCATCCGGTGGCGGTGCCTGGCTGGAAATGTCAGTGCTCAGCACCAGCTGGGAAGAAGAATTTTGTGCCCGCTGCCCCTCGGCCGGTCCCTTTGGGTGCTCCCGGAGAGGAACGGAGCGATTGCGTGGTCAAGAAACGGGGGAGAAAAGGGCTGAGAGTTACGGCTCTGCACCCAAATATTGCAAAAGCCTGCCGAGAAAATTAGCGGCCATCTAATTAACGGGGAATTACAGCGGCCATAAATATGTAATTATATTTGTACTCATACGGGCAGCTTGAGATTACAAATGGCATTTAGTGAAATAAATGAAGCGGTGTAAAGTCCATGGGCATCCCGTAAAACGCTGGTTGGCATTTATTAATTAATTAATGAATTAATTAACTGATTTACCAGAAGAACTGCAACCCGTGAAGACCACCCCTCGGCATCCCCACACTGGGATGGGGGAGAGGGATGCTCCTGGCCGGCCAAGCATGAGGTATGCTGTGATTCCGTTACAGAATCCCAGAATCCCAGCCTGGCCAGGGTTGGAAGGGACCTTGGAGCTCACCCAGTGCCACCCCCCCACCCAAGCAGGCTCAGCCAGAGCAGGGGGCACAGGACAGCGTCCAGGCGGGGGGTGAAGATCTCCAGAGAAGGAGACTCCACAGCCCCCCTGGGCAGCCTGGGCCAGGGCTCGGGCACCCTCCCAGGCAAGAAGTTCTTCCTCCCGTTCAACTGGAACCTCTTCTGCTTCAGGTGTGCCCATGGCCCCTTGGCCTGGCGCTGGGCACCCCTGGGAAGAGTCTGGCTCGTCCCCGTGCCCCCCACCCTGGAGATATTTGTAGGTGGTGATGAGATCCCCTCTCAGCCTGCTCTGCTCCAGGCTGAACAAGCCCAGCTCCCTCAGCCTTTCCTCCTAGGGGAGATGCCCCAGGCCCCCCATCACCTTGGTTGCCCTCCTCTGGGCTCTCCCCAGTAGCTCCTCCTCCTCCTCCTTGAAGTGGGGAGCCCAGAACTGGGCGCAGAGCTCCAGGTGGGGTCTCCCCAGGGCAGAGCAGAGGGGGAGGAGAACCTCCCTCGCCCTGCTGGCCACGCTCCTCTTGCTGTGCCCCAGGACGCCCTTGGCCTTCTTGGCCACCAGGGCACCCTGCTGGCTCATGGCCACCTTGTGGCCCCCCAGGTCCCTCTGGGCAGAGCTGCTTCCCAGCAGGGCAGCCCCCAGCCTGGGCTGGTGCCTGGGGTCCAACCTCCCCAGGGGCAGCACCCAACACTTGGCCCTGGAGGAACCTCATCAGGTTCCTCTGCGCCCAACGCTCCGGCCTGGCCAGGTCCCTCTGGACGGCAGCGCTGTTGTCCTCCCTTCACAAAAAAAGGATCCGGAGAGCGACGGATTCATCCTCATGGAGCAAAACCCATGGGTTTTTGGGGGCTTCCTCCTCCCCCTGCCATGAGGGGAAAGGGGAAAAGGTAAAAAAAAAAAAGCTTTTTCCCACCACAGACCAGGGCTTTCCTGGGCTGTGCTCCCTCTTCCTTAACCCCCCCCGCTCCAGACACCTCCATTTCCCACGTTATTCCTCACTGCGAGTTAATTAAGGAGCTGAACCAGCTCTGAACCCGCAGGGTGCCGCATCTTGCAGCTCTGGGAGCCTTAATTTAACCTATAATTAAGCCTTTTTTTTTTTAATTATTATTTTTTTACTGGCAGGGTAAGACACCCCCATCCTTCTCCAGGCAGACAAGCCTGGCACAGAGGCAACGCTCTGAGCCCTGAAAACATTTTGGGGGTGAGCGTGGCTGCAAGCCCGATGGGGCTCTCCTCGTTGTCAACCCTTTGGAAGCTTTCCGGGAAGGAATTCTCCGGCAGTAGCGGAAAAATGCCAGCCCTGTCTGTCTGAGCTTGGGCCAGGAGGGGCTGGATTGAAGGAGGTGCCCCCCCTGCAATGCACGGCGCTCCACGTTGTTGCTTGGGGGGCTTCCCGGCAGTTTTCGGGTATCCGAAGGATGCTCATGGAAAAATAAAATCTAATATATACACGTGCGTGTGCATAAAGGCGGCTCAGCGTGGAAGGGGGTGCCCCATGGGCTGCAGGGAGCCTCATAAATAAATCAGGGAGTCCCTGCCCCAAGGAGCTCACAGTTTTAATTACAGGATGCTCGGAGGGAATACGAGCATGGGGGGAATACGAGCCCGCGTGTGTGCAAACACCAAGACGCGCCAGCCCCTTCCCTATTCAGCCAGGAGAGAGGGAGATGGGTTTAGGTAGAAGCAGATCAGCTGCAGGCTGACAAGTTAAATATATGTTTGTAAAAAAAAAAAAAAAAAAAAAAAAAAAAGGAAAGAAAACCACCCAGCGGGGAGGTGGGAGCGAGCGCTGCCTCCCAGCATCGGCCCGGGAAGCTCCGGCGGTCTCTGGGGTAAACGCTGAAAGGTGATGGAGCCGTGGTGAAGGGGATGGGGCAGCCCTGAGCTAGCAGGGCCCAGAGCTCAGCCATGCCATAAATATTTGATTTTTTTATCGAGCTGCTTTCCTGGGGGAAATGAGATCTGGGGATCCACCCTGCCCTATCCCCGCTCCGCGCTTTAAGGCTCATGGCTCCGTGCCGGTGTCGTAGCCGTGAGCATTTCCAGCTGCTCCCCACGCCTGGGTTTTTCCAGAAGGGGGGGCACCTGCTGCACCCCAAGATGCCAAGGAGGCTCCTCCACCCTTATGGCCAGCAACCAAGTGGCACGGAACCATCATCCCACCCCCACCCCCCCAACCCCAAAAATACCTCTGGTGCCTGGCTCAGCCGGAGCCAGCCCAAAGCCTCGGGGGGGGGGGGGGGGGGAACCCATTGCCGCACAATTTGGGGGCCACCGTACAATTTGGGGGCTGCATCCAGCCGAGGGGGCACAGCACAAAGCCCGGCTCCCCAATCTCCACCCCTGTGCAAGAAGGGGGACTCGGCTCAACCCATCCCCCCCAGCCCCTGCTGCAGTGGCAGCTGATTTTAGAGCTTATTTACGACCATTTGGAGGCAAAACGTGCCCGAAATACTCGCCCAGCGCGACAACGCGGTTCATGGCAAGGCAAGCCTTAAATATTGAAGGGGCAGGGAGCGTTTAGGGCTGACTCACAGCCCAAATCTACCTTTTAAGCTCAGCTCAGCTGCAGTTTTTAACCCTGCCCCCCATCCATGGTGGGTGAACCCCCCAATTCTGCAGAGGGGCACAAGACACAGGGTTGCTTTTCATCGGGAGCGGCTCTCCCAGGCTTTGCGATGGAGCCCTCTCTGCGCTTTTGCTACCCCTGACCCCTCAACTCAAAGCCAAGGACACGACCCCAAGGTTAGGACTGGCTTTGCATCCAAGGGATGAGCCGCCTTCAGATGAGGCACCAGCCAAATTTGGTTTTAATTCCATGTTTCCAGAGCAGGGATGCTCTAGCAGCAGCTAGAACGGACACGCAGCTTAACAAACCCCCCCCATACCCGCTCCTGTTAGGAGAGATGTTGAGAAGGAGCCTAAGTCTTCTGGGCAGGGATGGGGGGGGATAAAGCCCTCTAGAAGAGCCTGTCAGAAGAACAACGTCTCATGGGTCTGAGTCAACCAGCACCATCACCTGCTGCGTGCCGAGAATAATTTGGGACCGAAGCTGCAGGATTAAGCCGAGTTTACGACCTTCACAAAGCTGAGCCTATCAAAATGCAGCCAAGGAGAAGGTGAGGTTTGGCCCAGCCACCATTCAGAGAGGTCTTGAAGCCACCTTTGGAGACATCCCCCACCTCACCAGCAGCAGCATCCTGAGATGAGCAGCCACGAGGACGCGGCGGCAAGCGGTTTGGTGGTCAAGCAGCCACCGGCTCGTTGGGGGAAGAGCTGCCGAACATTTCCTGGGAGGCGTAGGTCAGGTAGAGGAAGCCATCCTCATCCTTGTTGTCCTGGTAGAGCTCCTGCATGGTGATGGCCATGTTGGGCAGCCCTCTGTTGTTCACCAGCAGGTAGAAGGTCTGGGAGGAGGCCAGGCAGAGCCGCGTCCTGCCGAGACGGCATGTGGGTGAGCAGCGCCCAACTGGGGAGACTCCCCAGGGAGGACCCAACCATGGGGACACAGTGCTTGTGGTCCCTCCCCAAGGGCCCAGGCCTTCAGGGCCACCTCCCTCCGGTGCCAACCACCCACCAGCACCCACAGGCACAAGAGTGGGTGCTTGGGTGAGGTCAGCTGCTCCCCAAAACATCCATAAGGGCTCGGCCACAAGCTCTTGCCTCCGTTTAACCCTGAACAGTGCTACCAGGAGATGTTGGTCCTTGGGAGGGGTTTTGAGGCAGCTGGGACAGTGCTGCTCATTTGCAGGGCTGCTAATTACCCAGCTGCATCTAGGTTGGGTTTTTTGTCACTGGGCCAGGGCTGTGGAGCCCCCATTTCGTCCCAAGCAAGACTCGGCCCCCTCTGTGCCGTTTACCACTCACCGCAGGGTGACAGCAAACTGGGAGAGGGGCAGGTCCTGGGACACCAGAAACTTGGTCCTGTTCAAGGGAGGCAAAGTTTTCTCCTTCTGGTAGCGTTCCACAACCACCTGCAACGGGGAGAAGATGCTGGAGGGGGAGGCAGGGACCCGACCAGTACAAAAACCCAGCCCAGATGCAGCTGGGCCAGTGAAACAGCTTGGCTTGGAAGCCTTGGCTTGCCTTCCAGTTGGCCACAAAGAGCGTGGGGCTCTTACCGGGATCTTGTTGGGATATTTTATCCGGATCTCCGTCACTTCGTGCATCCTGGTGGCTGTGGAAGAGAAAAGAAGGAGCGATAAGCACGGGCCATCCCGGGGCCTCCACTCTGCTGCTCTCCCAATCATCTACCGAGGCTTTTCCTTTGCTTGAAGGGGCGAGAGCTGCTGTCGCCTGGTTGCATCTTCCGTGAGGAAGAGGAGGAGATAGCAGGTTGAGGGGCAAGCCATGGGCAGCTGCTGCTGGCAGAGCTCCTTATATAGGCTCAGCCTGCCCCACCTGGGCTGGGGTAGGAGGAGCTGGGAGCTCAGCAGGGTGCTGGGCGGGGGGACGGATGGATGGACAGATGGATGGGTGGACGGAGGGGTGGACGGAGGGGTGGACGGATGGATGGGTGGTGGACGGATGGGTGGACGGGTGGGTGGACGGGTGGGTGGACAGATGGGTGGGTAGGTGGATGGATGGACAGATGGATTGACGGATGGGTGGGTAGATGGTGAGGAGCTGGGGTTGGCTCCTTACAGTCATTTTGGGGAGCAGCCAGCCATGCCCGAGCACCCAATCCCATCCCCATGGGCGCTGGCCCTGGAGGCGATGCCGAAGCCCGGTGTCATTAGGGGGGACCAGCGATTTACAGCCCTTCTGTTTCCCACCAGACTGGTCCTGCGCTTAACGAAGCAGACCCGTGTTCCCTGGGATAGGGATCGGTGTGAGCCCAGGGGACCGGGTGCCGTCCCAGGGGACCCAGTGCCATCCCAGATGACCCAGTGCCAGCCCAGGGGACCCAGTGCCATCCCAGATGACCCAGTGCCAGCCCAGGGGACCCCATGCCAGCCCAGAGGATCGGTGTCATCCCAGGGGCCCAGTGCCATCCCAGGGGTCCCAGTGCCATCCCAGGGGCCCGTGCCACCCAGGGGACCCCTGCCGCCCAGAGGACGGTGTCATCCCAAGGGACCCAGTGCCAGCCCAGAGGACCCAGTGCCAGCCAAGGCAGGAGGTTTGGGGGGACAGGAGGTTTTGGGGAGGACAGGAATTTTTTGGGGGACAGGAGATTGGGGAGGACAGGAAGTTAGGGGGGACAGGAGGTTTTTTTGGGGGGACAGGGGGGGGGGGTGGGCAGGAGGTTTTTGGGGGGCGACAGGAGGTTTGAGGGGGCAGTAGGTTTTTTGGGGGGGACAGGAGGTTTGGGGGGGGACAGGAGGTTTTTGGGGATTTTTTGGTGGGGATGTATATATAATAGCTAAGACCTCTCTATATTACAGCTGATATATATAATAGCTAAAATGTATCTATAATTGCTAAGATCTCTCTATATTATAGCTAATAGCTAAAAAAAAAATTATTATAATAGCTAAAATTTATAGCTAAGATATCTCTATATAGTAGCTAAAATGTATATATGATGGCTAAGGCCTCTCTATATTACAGGTAATATATATAAAATAGCTAAAATGTATCTATAATAGCCAAGCTCTCTATATTAAGCTAAATTTATAGCTAAAATGTATCTATAATAGCCAAGATCTCTCTATATATTATAGCTAAGATCTCTCTATATTATAGCTAAGATCTCTATATTCTGGCTAAGATCTCTATATTCTAGCCAAGATCTCTCTATAGGATCACTAAAATGTATATATAGTAGCTAAAATCTCTATCTTCTAGCTAAGATCTCTCTATAGGATCGCCAAGCTGTATATATTCGAGTGAAGCTCTCTCCAGCTGCTCTGGCTCCCCCCAAATAGCACAGAGCAGGTATCCATCGGCGGGGCTGTCCTCCTCCTCCTCCTCCTCCTCCTCACCCAGGGAGCAGCCGAGGATGCTACGGGCAATGTAATCACTGGGTTTCCCCCCCAGTAGCAATTTGGCCCGGGGGGGGGGACCCCAAAACCCCGCTATTATCTCCGGCGCAGGGCGGACAGATCCATCCAGGGCAGCATCTCCTGCTGCCGGCGGATACCAAAACCTCAGCCGGGGTTGGGGAGCGGGCAGGGGGTCCCGAAGGCAAGGGGGGGACCGGGGGGACACACACACACACGGAATATCAATGCCCAGCTTTTTTTTTTTTTTTTTTTTTTTTTTTGCTTTCCCGCGGCCTATCTTAGCAGCGCCAGCTCTACGCGCCCGCTGCGAGCCGCGGCCCTTCCATAAATAAGCCTCAATTATGGAGCTCCTGCTGGTTTTCCATCACGGGGTGGGGGGGGAAAAGTCCCCGGCGGGGGCCGTGACGGCTGCAAACACAATCCTACGGCGCTGCAGTCAACATGATTTGTGCCGTATCCCCGGCTCGGGCCGGCGCGGGGGTGGATTTGCTGACGCTTAATGACGAAGCAAGTTATTAACGGGATAACGCCGGGGCTGGGCGAGGGGGGGGGGGGGGGGGGCGCCACTGGGGACCCAGCACGGAGGGTGCCGTCGTAGTCTCTTTGGGCTTTGGTTTTATTTTTCAGGACCTGGGCGCAGGCAAAATCATTTGGAAATCCTTTTTTTTTGTTGGTTTTTTTTTTTGGCACCGGCCAAAGGAGCCGCAGCCACCACCACCCCCACCACCCCCCCCCAACTTGGGTGCTGCATTCCCCCCCCCCGCCTCCCCACCCTCATCCAGCTCCATCCCCAGCCAGGATCGGTGCTGAATAACCAATTCAGCTCCGGTTAGGGCTGAGCCTTCCCAAGAATTACAATAAGCTGGAAAAACCCAGCCTGCAGGATGAGCGATTTCGGGCAGGGAGACCCACGCGGAAGGTTAATAAGTGCCCTGGGTTATTATTTATTTTTTTTCCCCACTCCCCCCCCCCTTCTTTTGTCGCCTCATAATATAGCGGCGCAAAGGAAAATCACGTCGGGGGGGTTGCTGGGTTGGTTTTTTCCCCCCTCCTCTGACCAACTGAGCCCCCCGCCAGCATTTGCTGCATCACCTCAGTGGGGTGGGGGCTGCCCCAGACACCCAAGGCTGGGGGGGGCTGCGGTTCCAGCCCTGCCCCCCCCCCGCGGGGCCCCCCCCCACACCCAAGGCTGAGGGGGGGCGGGTCCCCGCCCCCCCCCGTGGCGTCCCCTGGACACCCAAGGCTGAGGGGGGCTGCAGTCCCAGCCCTGGCCCCCCATGGGGGTCCCCCGGGACACTCAAGGCTGAGGGGGGGCTGCGTTCCCAGCCCTGGCCCCCTGTGGGGGTCCCCCCCGGGGGGGGGGCATTGGGGGCATGAACCGCCGGGTTTGGGGGGGGGGGATCGCCTGCAGTGGGGGGGTGGACAACTGGGAAAAATGGGCAAGGTGGGAAAGGTCTCAGTGAGGTGCTGCAGGGAAGGGTTTGAGGTGGGGTTTGGCTGTGGGTGGCCCCCCCTGTGGATCTGTGTTGGCCGTGGGGCTGCCCCTGCGGTGGGGGACGCAGCGTCCCTGGTACTGGGAATGAGGAACGGTGGCACGGGGCCCCCTGCATGGAGCTGCTGAGGATGCCAAGGTCCAGACCCCCTCGGCGGTGGCCACCGCCGGGCTCACTGCCGGGTGGCACCTGGGACACTGGGATGGGATGGGATGGAGTTGGGAGGGAGTGGGATGGAGATGGGGGGGATGGGAGGGGGTGGGATGGGGATGGGATGGGATGGGGATGCGGAAGGGGATGGAGATGGGGATGGGATGGGAAGGGACAGGATGGGATAGGGAGGCAGCCATGCCCCCCACTCCCAGCACCCCCCCGCATGCCTCCTACTCTCGGGGGGGGAAAAAAAACCAAACCCCAACCCCCAAACCTCCCCCTCGCTTTGCTGGAAGCCACGGGGTGAGACCCCGGGTGCTACTCGCAGGCAAGCAGCAGCCGTGCTTTGGGCTGAGCCCGGCTTAATCTTGGTCCACAGGTCGCTTGGATACAGCCTCCGACGAGATGGGGAGCCTTGCTCAGGCACTAATTGCTAACTAACACCGGCAGGGGGTTCGCCAGCTGCAGCCCCCGCTGCACATCGCACCCCCCCCTTGCATGTGCCAAGTCCTCCATCCTCATCCTCCTCCTCGCCTGGGTTTGCTCAGTAGCCATCCTGGCCATGCCAAGCCGGGTGCCAGAACGGTGCCTGCTCTTGGCCGCTGGCCTGCACGTGCTTCCGACAGCAAATTAAATTCCCAGCATGAGTGAGCCTCGAGCCACGGGGTGAAAATTGGCCAGCGGGGGCTTGGCTGAGCCACCCTTCAGGTCTTGCTCATGGTGGGCCGGGGCAGAGATGCTTCGGTTGGGCTTTGCAGCGTGGGGTTAATCGCCTTCCCATGGACACAGCCTGGCTGGGATGCGGGAATGCAGCTGGAACAGCAAGGATGTGCTTCACCCAGCATGGGAGCCCAGCACCCAAACCCAGCAGCACCCTGAGGTGCGCCCATCACCCGGATGGCACCGGGGTCAAGGTTCTTCCCCAATTGCCTGGACAGAAGGAGCACACGAGGGTCGTCTCCTCCCCCCAGGACCCCCAACGACCCCAGGGATGAGCCAAGCTTCCCAGAATCCCCAAAAATGCCACTATGGAGCGGGAGCGGCCGAGCCCCAGCATCTCTGGAGCCCTCCCAACCCACTCCTCTCGCACACCAGCAGCTGATGGGATTAGTGGGGATTATCCCCTTGTTTCCCACTCCTCTCTCAAGAGGCGGATAAACGTGACACAGCGCTTTCAAGCCTCGATTTTTATGCTCTTGACCCAGGCACCAGCTCCTCAGAGCAGGGATGGGATTCCAAGGCTGGACCAGTCCCCACCTTTCCCCTGCCCAAAACCTGCCAAGGTCCCGGGGCTGCCATGGGGAAGCGGGAGGGTTGATGTGCGGGCTTTAACACCTCCCTATCCCTGTCCCCATCCTGCCAGCATCCCCACACAGCTCTGCCCAGGGTTTTTTTGGGGAGGGGGAGCTCTTGCAGGGGTCCCCCTCCAAGCTTACAAAGCATCTCACAGGGTCCAGGCTGACCCGTAGCCCTGGGAAGCACAGCTCTGTAACTGGATTTCACAGGATAATTTTCAGCTTTATCCCATCCGACTGTGCCCACAGGAGGTTTGCCCGAGTGGCGAGGCTGCGTGCCGAGCCCCAGGCAGCACCCGGCCCTCTGCCTCCCCCAGCCCTGTGTCCCCTCCATCCCTTTGTCCCCTCCCACCCCATCTCCTCCACAACTCCATCTCCTCCATCCCCTCCACGCCTTCCAGTTCCTCCTCCCTTTCCATCTAGCTCCTTCATCCCCTCCATCCCCTCCACATCCTCTCCATCCCCTCCACATCCCCTCCATCCCCTCTCCATCCCCTCCACATCCTCTGCATCCCCTCCATCCCCTCCACATCCCCTCCATCCCCTCCACATCCCTTCGCATCCTCTCCATCCCCTCCACATCCCTCCATCCCCTCCACCCCTCCACCTCCCCTCCATCCCCTCCACCTCCTCCATCCCCTCCATCCCTCCTCACCACCGGGCAGCAGGTTCCTATTCTCCCCCAGGGGCAAGATCCCGCTGCCCCGGCCTCCTTGGGTGC
This sequence comes from Gorsachius magnificus, assembly GCA_034008185.1. NCBI lineage: Eukaryota > Metazoa > Chordata > Aves > Pelecaniformes > Ardeidae > Gorsachius > Gorsachius magnificus. The sequence continues at coordinate 566,948 of CM067106.1, read as the reverse complement.
TCATTTTGGGGGCAAGCCACCCATGCAGGGTCCACTGCCCTCATGCAGGGTCCGCTCCCCCTCCCTTTGCAGGGTCCCCCCCCTTGAGGGTCCCCCCCCTTGCAGGGTCCGCTCCCCCCCTTTGGCAGGGTCCGCTCCACCCCCTTTCCAGGGTCCGTCCCCCCCATGCAGGGTCCTCTCCCCTCATGCAGGGTCCGCTCCACCCCCGTTTACAGCATCCCCTCCCCCCATGCAGGGGCTGTTCCCCCCCTTTGCGGGGTCCGCTCCCCCCTTGCAGGGTCCGCTCCCCTCCCCCATGCAGGGGCTGTTCCCCCCTTTTGCAGGGTCCGCTCCACCCCCCTTTGCAGAGCACACTCCCCCCCATGTAGGGTCTCTCCCCCCCTTTGCGGGTCCGCTCCCCCCCCTTGGGGCCCCTCCCCCCTTTGCAGGGCTGTCCCCCCCTTTTCAGGGTCTGCCCCCCAACTTGCAGGGCCTGTTGTTCCCCCCCTTTGCAGGGTCCGCTCTTCCCCCTTTCCCGGGTCTGCCCCCCCCTTGCAGGGTCCGCTCCCCCCCTTGCAGGGTCCGCTCCCCCCCCTTTGCAGGGCCTGTTCCCCCCCTTGCAGGGTGCGCTCCCCCCCCCTTTGCAGGGCTGCTCCCCCCCTTTGCAGGGGTTGCTCCCCCCCTTTGCAGGGGCTGCTCACCCCCCTTTGCAGGGCCTGTTCCCCCCCTTTGCAGGGGCTGCTCCCCCCCCTTTGCAGGGCCTGTTCCCCCCCTTTGCAGGGGCTGCTCACCCCCTTTGCAGGGCCTGTTCCCCCCCCTTTGCAGGGGCTGCTCCCCCCCCTTTGCAGGGGTTGTTCCCCCCCTTTGCAGGGGCTGCTCCCCCCCCTTTGCAGGGCCTGTTCCCCCCCTTTGCAGGGGCTGCTCCCCCCCCTTTGCAGGGGCTGCTCCCCCCCCTTTGCAGGGCCTGTTCCCCCCCTTTGCAGGGGCTGCTCCCCCCCCTTTGCAGGGGCTGCTCCCCCCCCTTTGCAGGGGCTGCTCCCCCCCCTTTGCAGGGGCTGCTCCCCCCCCTTTGCAGAGGCTGCTCCCCCCCCCAGCTCACCGCAGCTGCACCATAATTTCCCTTCCCTTCCTCCTCACCTCGCCCCGCTCTGCTGTAATTTCCCCAGCGCCCGCACCCGCATGCATTAAACATGTCCATAAACCCCAGCGCCGGCTGCTGCCGCACATCTGGAGGAGCTCCTGGCATCCGCCGGCGGAGGGGATGCAGGAAAAAAGGGGGGGAAGGGGGGGGGGGAATGACAAATAATAACAATTTTTTAAATATTGGGGGAGGGAAAAAAAATTAGCAGCACGAGGCCCATTAAATGTCAAAGAGATCGGTTTTATTTGCTGTCAAAATAAAGATGTAAATTGGGGGAAAAAAAAAAAAAAAGAAAACAACCTAAAAAAAAAAAATCCCCAAACCAACCGAGTTCTGCTCGAATGAAGGCAGGAGAACTCCGTGCGTCACCAACCGCGGAAAGAAACCCGCAAAATGTTAAATGAACACCCCAAAAATCAAAGCGGAGGAGGAGGAGGAGGAGGAAGGCTCCGTCCCCTTGAGAGAACGGAAAAAACAAAAAAAAGCAGCGGAGGGGGAGCAGAGGAGTCCGGCGTGGGGGGGGGGGGGGGGGGGGGGGAGTTGGTCACAGCTCACCCGACGTCTTTATGACGTGGAAGAGCGTGACGTTGTAGAGGACCTGGTGGCCGTTGTTCCAGGTGTAGAGCACCCTCTCCCGCGGGTTGTAGTCCAGCATGGATATGTGGGAATACTGGTTGTGGAAGGGAATATCCGTGTATTCGTAGCTGGAAGTGTTTGTGTAGTAGGCAAAATAGATCTTGGCGCCGGCCAGGTGGGAGTTGGTGACGTAGAGCGTGCCGCAGATCATGAAGGACTCCCCGGCGCTTCGCTTGGGGTAACCCGTGTCCCAACTCCGCAGGACTTCCAGCGTCTGGGGGTCCACCCGACTCACCACGATGTTGCCGGCGTTCTGGTTGGTGGTGTAGACGGCCCAGAGCCCGCTCTCGTCCACCATGAAGTCGATGTCGGAGAAGCCACCCCAAGAATACGGGAAGGTGTTGTTGTAGCCGGCGCCGGCGAGGCTGCGCTGCACCAGCACGCTGCGGGAGCGGAAATGATACTTCACCGCGATGTTACTCTGGTATTTGTTGTAGTAGAGGGATCCGTTGAAGACGACGTGGCCCGTGCCAGCCCAGGGATGCGGCAGGAGATGCTGCACGAAGTTCTGGCCCGTCACAAAGTCGTTCAAGGTGCGGAATTCCAAGACGCGGCGACCCTTGTAGTAACCGTCCATGTACCACACCTGCAGCGGGCTCAGGTTAGGGGTGCCCGGCCAAAAACACAGCCCCCCACCTCCATCAGGATTGGCTCCTGGGACAGATGGACACCACCCATGATGGACACCACCCATGTCCTGCACAGCGCCCCCCCACCCCCCAGCACATTTACACTGCTGCCACATGCTGGGACACAAAACCGATCTGGTTTCCCCCTTTAAACACGTTTTCTGCTCTTCCTGCAGCTCAACCGCTGGGTTAATTTTTAAGAAAGGGGCGCGCTTCGTTAGGAACACCCCGCGGGATTGGGTTCCCGGCCGGCAGAGATGCCCAGGAAGCTCCTGCCCAGCCTCCCACGGCAGTGGCTCCGTTTCCTTCACCAGCACTTGGCGTCGCGCCCCGGAGGCCGCACGTGTCCCATGTGTGACGGAGCAGAGGGCTTGCACCCCGTCGAGCATGCACAAGGGCACGTGCACCCCAAGGAGCACGCACCCCAGGCACTGTGCACCCCAGGCACTGTGCACCCCAAGGAGCATGGAACCCTGGCACCATGCACCCCTGGCACCTTGAACCCCAGAGAGCATGCACCAGGGAGCGTGCACCCCTGCCACCATGCACCCCAGGGAGCACACACCCCTGGCACCTTGCACCCCAGGGAGCATGCACCAAGGTGTATGGACCCCAGGGAGCGTGCACCCCAGGGAGCACACACCCCTGGCACCTTGCACCCCAGGGAGCATGCACCAAGGTGTATGGACCCCACTGACCCCGGACGTGCACCCAGGGAGCACACACCGAGGTGCATGGACCCCAGGGAGCGTGCACGGGCAGGGTGCACCCCAGGCCCATGCCCCCACGGAGGAGGCACAGCCGGGGGGGGGCACGGCAGTGTGAGCCCAGCGGGTTGCAGGGGACACGGTGCCGAGGAGCGTGGGGGTTTTGCAAAACTTCAGAACCAGGCCTGCCAAGAAGGGAGCTGCCCACCTGCAGAATTCACCTCTGCTCGGGCCTGAGGGAGTTTTAGGGAAAGACACCCAGGAAAAAAGCCCTGTGGGAGCTGTGGGAAGCCTAGGCAAGGTTGTCACCCCCCTCCCACCATCACCACCCCCATCCTCATGGGTGCCACTCACCCGGCTGTCGGCGCTGGGCGTCATCGTGTCGGTCATCCACGACCCGAAGCGGGAGCCCGATGCTCGGACGGTGATGGGGTTGCTGACGCCCGTCAGCTTCCCGCAGCCTGGAGGGGGGGACACACACAACAACAACAGAGTTTGGGGTTGGGGTGGGGGCATCTGGGACCACCACATTACCCAGCTCGCTCTGGTCCCGTGGGCATCACACACCAAGCAGGGAGGAGGAAAACCAGACACCCCCCCCCTTCACCCCAGGGACCCCCCCCCAGGAGTTTCGGGGGACGGGGCAGCAGGATGGGGGATGCAGAAGGAAAAGGCACCGCTGGGCTCCGGCTGCTATTCCTGAGAGAGGAAGGGTGGCTCCCGCACGGGACTGGGGGGGCACAGCTGACACCCCCTTGGCACATCCTGGAGGCTGCTGGGCTGCCAGTGTTATTATTATTCGGAAGATATCGGCAGTGCAGCAAAACGGGAAGCCTGGCACGTGGGCAGCACGCATGGCAGCAGCGGCGGCTCGGCTTCTCCGAAACGGGGAAGCTGGCAGCATGGGGGACCCTGGGCTTCCCTGTGAGCGGGGGACCTGGGTGCCCACCCATTCCCCGGAGCTGAGGCAGAGGCGGGGGGACGATGCACCGTACCCAGTTTTTGCATGCAGGCGTGCAGCCGCGCCTCCAGCATCAGCACCCGCTGCTGCAGCTCCTCGTAGTCGTAGGCACCCATCTCCTCCTGGATGGCCAGCAAGCTTCCGGAGAGGTTCCTCACCTCCTCCTTCAGGTGCACGATCAGCTTCGTGTCCGACTTGTACTGATCCAGGACGGGCAGCAGAGGCAGCAGCTCCGTCATCTTGTCCTTGAGCTCCTATTTAAGGGGGTGCAAGGGGAAAAAAAACCACCCCACCCCCTTTAAATTAAGCCCTGCCTGGAGCCTGGTGGTGCTTGCCCCCATGCCTGCTGTCCATCTGTCCATCCCTCCGGGGGGTAGCAAGGAGCTTCCCCAACACAGCTGCCCACATCCCAGAGCGCAGCCTCATTAAGCCGAGCCCTATTCCCCGGGCTCAGTAATTAATAACAATTAGAGGGCTTTGCATCGTCCCAGCGCTTGGAGAGCTGATGAATCGGCCGCAGCCGATGCTATCGCCTCGCTGGTGGGAAGCAGGCAGGATCCGGCCCCGCTGGGGGAGCAGGGGGGTGACAGCTCTGGTCCCCAGCCAGCCAGGAGCGGGGCGGGGTGGCTGGGCACGGAGCGATGCTCTGCGCAGGAGGGATGCAGGGAGGTGCTGGGGGAATAAGGAGCAACAGGCGGAGTCCTACACCAGGTCCAGTGTTTAAAAGACAATAAATCTCCGCTTATTTTAGCGCAAGGGGAAGGTCAAGAGATGTTTTGTCCTTGGCCTGGAAGCACCCAGGCAAAGGCTCCCCGGCAGCCGACGCAGGAACCGGGGTGCAAGCATGGTGGGGTGGGGAGAACCACACCAGGGGTGGGGGCTCCAGGCAAGGGGTCCTGCATCCCCTGGGGATGCTCAGGCCACAGGAACTGGGTGCAAGCATGGTGGGGTGAGGAGAACCACACCAAGGGTGGGCGATGGCTCCAGGCAAGGGGTCCTGCATCCCCCGGGGATGCTCAGGCCAGGGAATGGGGCAAGGGGTGGGCATGGCTCCAGGCAAGGGTCCTGCATCCCACGGGGATGCTCAGGCCACGGGAACTGGGGTGCAAGCATGGTGGGGTGAGGAGAACCACACCAAGGGTGGGCGATGGCTCCGGGTGGGCGATGGCTCCAGGCAAAGGGTCCTGCATCCCATGGGAATGCTTGGGCCCTGGGAGCCGTGTTCGATCCTGCCGGGGCTCGTGTGCCAGCCGCCGCACCAGCATGGCAGGGAAGCGGGGGGGGGGGGAGGAAGCACGGCAGCATCCCTGCAAGCCACTCCACCGCATGTCCTTCACCCAAGGACACTGCAAATCCGCAGCCAGCACCTCCATCCCACTCCAGGGCCCCGACCCCGCTCGCCACCCCCGCGGCTCAGCGGGTTTTCCCAGGAACAAGCCCAGCTGGCCAGCACCTTTCCTCCCTCCTCGCCTTTCATTTCAGGGCGGCATTACTGGGCCAGTGTTCCTGTATCCCGACGGGATTGCATCCCAGTCGCGGGGCTCAGCACCTCCTGCTGTCATTAAAGCAGCAGAGACTTTTGCTACAGCTCAGATGTTTAATCGATGGCTCGGCTCAGCAACTGTCAGCGCCCAGCGTCCACCCGAGCAGCCTCCGGCCCCTTTCGGTGCCAAGAAACAGCCGCTCTCGAGACAGAAACACTTTTTTAGCTGTCAGGATGAAGCCTCAAGGCTCCCAAAATAAACCAGTGCCCTGGCAGGGGGGGGGAGGTAATGGGATCGGGGTGCAGAGCCGCTGCAGCATCAACTTGCAGCCTCTGCATCGATCAGCACCGGGTGCCGGCGGCTGCTGCTCGCTGGGTGGAAATTGTGGCCGTGCCAGGAAAGAGCCGCGGTTTGTTTAATTAAAGGTGTCGATTTGCAGCCAGATGGGCTGGGAATTGGCCAGCTCCACTGGCCTGGCACCGGCACGGCTCCTCCCGTGGCGCCCGAGGAGGTGGCAGGATGCGGCCCCAGGTCGGTTTGCCCTGGCCTTGTCTCTACGCCCAATGTGGCTGGGCACCTTCTCCTGCTCCTGCACCGCAGCCACCCTGTGCTCTCAGGTGAGATGAGGGTGCTCAGCCCCCGGACCACCCCAGGGATGCTCAGTCCCCCCGGACCACCCCAGGGATGCTCAGCCACCTTGGACCACCCCAGGGATGCTCAGTCCCCGGACCACCCCAGGGATGCTCGCCACCTGGACCACCCCAGGGATGCTCGGCCACCTGGACCTCCCCAGGGATGCTCGCCACCTTGGACCCCCCAGGGATGCTCGACCACCTTGGACCACCCCAGGGATGCTCAGCCACCCTGGACCTCCACAGGGATGCTCGTCCACCCTGGACCTCCCCAGGGATGCTCGGCCACCTTGGACCACCCCAGGGATGCTCGCCACCCTGGACCTCCCCAGGGATGCTCGACCACCTTGGACCACCCCAGGGATGCTCAGCCACCTTGGACCACCCCAGGGATGCTCGGCCACCTTGGACCTCCACAGGGATGCTCGACCACCTTGGACCACCCCAGGGATGCTCAGCCACCTTGGACCACCCCAGGGATGCTCGGCCACCTGGACCTCCCCAGGGATGCTCGGCCACCCTGGACCTCCCAGGGATGCTCGGCCACCTTGGACCACCCCAGGGATGCTCACCACCTTGGACCACCCCAGGGATGCTCGCCACCTTGGACCTCCACAGGGATGCTCGACCACCTTGGACCACCCCAGGGATGCTCAGCCACCTTGGACCACCCCAGGGATGCTCGGCCACCTGGACCTCCCCAGGGATGCTCGGCCACCCTGGACCTCCCCAGGGATGCTCGGCCACCTTGGACCACCCCAGGGATGCTCGACCACCTTGGACCACCCCAGGGATGCTCGGCCACCTTGGACCACCCCAGGGATGCTCGGCCACCTTGGACCTCCACAGGGATGCTCGACCACCTTGGACCACCCCAGGGATGCTCAGCCACCTTGGACCACCCCAGGGATGCTCGGCCACCCTGGACCTCCCCAGGGATGCTCAGGCCACCTGGACCTCCCCAGGGATGCTCGCCACCTTGGACCCCCCAGGGATGCTCGCCACCTTGGACCACCCCAGGGATGCTCGGCCACCTTGGACCTCCCCAGGGATGCTCGGCCACCTTGGACCTCCACAGGGATGCTCGACCACCTTGGACCACCCCAGGGATGCTCAGCCACCTTGGACCACCCCAGGGATGCTCGGCCACCCGGGACCACTGAAAGCAGGACACTTCCCAGGGTGCCCCCCCAAGTTGTGGCATCAGGCAGCACAAGCCCAACCCAGCAGCTGATCCCACGGGATACGGGAGGCCTCGGGGAGCACAGGCTCACCTGGAAGCTCTTGGCGTTAAGGCTCTTCTGGCTCTCAGCAGCCACCTTCAGCCTGGAGTCCAAGCCCTTCATCAGGGACTCGGTGTTGCGCACGTACTGGAGGTCCCGGTAGGTCCGGAGGTCCAGCACCTCCATGGACTGGGAGATGTTCTGCACCTGCATGGTGGGACAGCGGCGGGGGTGATAAAACCCTCGGTCTAATTAACACAACCCCCCCCAAACCAATTCTGCTCCCAACGAAGACGCTTGAGCCAGGGAAATTCGGGGTGCGGCGGCAGGGAGGGGCTGGGGAAGGGAGAGCAGCCCCCAGGACCAGCACAAGGTGGGGGTGCAGCCCTGGGAGACCCCATCCCAACATCCCCAACCCCAGGGAGCCACCGGACAAGCCGCTCCCCGCTTGGCCGCCTCAGCATTTGCGTCCAACGCTCCCAAGAAAACGCTTCCCCCTGCCTCTTTAATATCGAAAACAACGCATTCCCCTCATCCTGCTTCCTTGTTATTTGTTTTCCTAAACCATCCGAGCGCGCATTTCCCAGCCCGGTCCAGGAGCTTTCATTCTTTTCATTTCATCCGCCGCAGCCAGCAAAGTTATTTTGTCTCCGCGCTTTCAAACGTCGCGAACGTGGCCGCGTTCCTCAAACGCTGCTTTATTTATTTATCAGCGCCAGCCCCACCGGTATTTACGGTGCCGCCGCCGCTGCGGAAGGGAGCTGCTTAAGAGGCGTTTTTTTGCAGCACATTATAATGAAAGTTTAATGGGGTTTGTGGCGAGCCTGCCCGTGCGGCCGCGTCAAAACCAGGGGGAAATTAAATGAGCTCGGCGCAGGCACACGGCTCCCCGCCATGGGGGGGGAGGAGGAGGAGGAGGAGGAGGAGGAGGCGGCGGTCAATGGCTTCTGCCAGTAATTCTGCAGAGCCCATGGGGAAGGGGTTGGGAGCATGGAATGCCTCATGGGAAACCACACGTGTCCCCCGTTCTGCATGGGAAAGGGGTGGGAGCGGAATGCCCCATGGGAAACCACGTGTCCCCCCCGTTCCACACAGGGAAGGGGGTCAGGAGCACGGAACACCCCATGGGAACCCCACGTCCCCCCAATTCCATGCAGGGAAGGGGATCAGGACTGTGGAATGCCCCGTGGGAAACCACACATCCCCCCAGTTCCGTGCAGGGAAGGGGGTTGGGAGCATGGAATGCCCCATGGGAAACCACACGTCCCCCCAGTTCTGTACAGGGAAGGGGGTCGGAAGCGCAGAACGCCCCGTGGGAAACCACATGTCCCCCGTTCCACACGGGGAAGGGGGTCGGGAGGCAACCCCTCATTCCCCCCGGGGGAGCAGTGGGAAACCCCCCCCTTCCGCATGGGGAAGGGGGTCGGGAGCATGGAACGCCCCATGGGAAACCCCACATCCCCCCCGTTCCACACAGGGAAGGGGGTGGGGAGCGCGGAACGCCCCGTGGGAAACCATGCATCCCCCCATTCCGCATGGGGAAGGGGGTCGGGAGCGCGGAACAGGGGTGACCACAGGCGGTGCGTCCTCCCCCCCCCAGTTTAACCACTTCATTAGCGGGCTCGGCCGGTAACGCCAATTAGCACCAGGCTGGCCGACGCTCACCTTCTCCATGAGCTGGCGGAGCTGGTGGCTGCGCAGGTCGCGGGAACACGTGCCCTGGACGGGGATGACGGCCGTGCAGAGGCATTTGCCGTCGGGGGCTTGTGCCGAGGTGTAAACCTGCCAGCCCTCGTCGGGGCTCTGGAAAAGGGTCTGCGGGAGAGAGGAGGGGAGACGTCAGCGCCCCGAAAGATGCCAGAGCCGCTCGCCCACCCGTGCCAGGCTCCCCGCATCCACCCGGGTATCCCCAAAACCGCAGGGCTGGCAGGGCGGCATCGTCTTGGCAAGACGCTGGAGCATCCTTCCCCTCTTGCCGTCACCTGGTTGGGGACAAGCCAGTGAGGGAGCAACTCCCTTCGGCAGGATGAGCCCACCAAATCCTTCCGGAACCGGCGCCATCCCCGTGTGGGGGCCGGCAAAGCCCGGTGCCGAGCGCATCCCACCCTGGCGCAGCCCTGCCCTCCCACGCAGCTCCTCCAAACCCCGTTCTCACCCCCGTGGAGCTGAGCCACTTTGCATTTTTCCCTCCTTTTAGGTTTTGGTTTTTTTTTTTTTTCCTATCCAGGTCATTTAATATTCAACCCCCAGACCCCCACCCTCCCCAAGATTCATTGTGCTGCAGCGATCTGCTCCAAGTACAGAGATTTCAGCTTCCCAGCAGGTCCCACACTCCCAGGCTGGCCCCAAAACCACAGCGGGATGGGAGGGAATGCCGAGGAAATGCTCTTCATCATCTCCCACCAGCTGGCTCCTCATCCCTCCTCTTCCTCCCAGGGATTTCCTCTGCCGCGCCTGTCTCACCCCTGGAGGGGAGTGGAGCTGCGAGTCCAAATTGCCAATTCCTTCCCCTTGAATTTTGGGGCCCTTGGACAACGGCGCGGAAAATACCGGCACATCCCTCTGCCCGGGGAGGTGGGGGGGCCCTGAGGGCCAAGCATCCCCCTGCCGCCCTCGGGAAGCCCATTTTTGCATCCAGCTGCGGCTTTTCCAGGCAGATCCAGGCTCAGGGTTTTGCTTTTGGGCTCCTACCCCAGCCAAGGATGGGAGCGACCACTGCAGGCGGCCACCACCCCACCCCCACCCCCCATTTTTGGCTGGGTCCCATCACATTCCCCTAAAAATAAGCACAAACATCCCCCCCCCCCCCCCCCCAACTTACTCCCCTTTCCCTGATTTATTCACGCACGAAGCCGGCGGGTTTTGCGCTGGGCCATTTAGCATTTCATGGGTAATTCATAATTATTAATTACGAAAATCAAGAGCCAACTCCTCGCTCTCTGAGCGCCTCCTGCACCAAGCCAGGCGAAGATAAACGACCCCTTTCCCTGGAACGAGCCGGGGACGATGCTTTACTCCATGCCACGGCCCTTTTAACTTCGTGTTTCACTTCGGAAGGGATTTATTGGCCACGGCAGCGACTAAACACCCCGCTCGATCCCCCAGCGCAACGAGGATAAATGAACGGCCAGCGGTGTAAAACCCGCCCTTAAACCTGGCAAATTCCTGAGTTATCGCAGGGGGAGGGAAAGAGAGGATTTATTCCGCCCAGTGCCAACGCTGCTGAGACGGAGCCCGGTCGGAGCGGGGGGCCGGGAGCCCTCAGCAGCCCCCGGCTGGTGATGAGACCTAGCATGGGATAACGAGCCCTAGCGCGGGATAACGAGCCTTTGGGAAGGCGCTGGCGGTCGGCATCGTGCCAACCGCTCCGGCAGGTGAATAAATACGCTGAGCAATTATCACGTGGGAAGGACTTAATGCACAGCGTTGTGGGCTCCTACCCATCAAAACTGGGGTCCCTATGGTAGGAGGGGTCCTGTCCCCCCCCCACCCCAGCTGCTCCATGGGGTTGGCACCCACGGCACAAGGGCCTGCAGCCGGTGCCATCCTATCTCCCTTTTGCAGGATCCTGGGAGCATCCCATGCACCAAAAAGCTTCATTTCTTACCCTCCCTGCAAACAAAAAAAAAAAAAAAAAAAGCGTTATTGAAATGAAAGAACCCAAAGCATCCCTGGAGCCACCCAGGCAGAGCATCCGCAGTCACCGAGGAGCCATTTCCCTTTAGCCGGGACCCTTCCGGCTGTGGCTGAACGGCAGGCACACATAAATACTTTATCAAGGGCTGATGCATAATTAATGCCAGGCAGCAGGCAGGATGCAGGCAGGCAGCACTCGGAGCCGTCGTTTCGGAGGCTGGCAGAGCTCCTCTGCCTGCCAGATTTGGCTTCGCGCGGCACGGAAACCCTGGGGTCCATCCCGAGCGGCCCCGGGGCGGGGGGATACGGGTGAGCATCCGTGGGTGAGAGCCAGATTCTGGGAAGCTGCAGCTCCACGGCCGCATCCAACCCCCTCCCTTGCAGATAACCCCCAGGGATGGGGGCGGAAGGCAGCCCTGCCCGCGCCTGCCCACTGCGGCGTGGGGGCCTAGAGGCGGCGGCTGGCGGTATTATTAGGTTAAACGCAGCCTGTGCAATCTGTCACCGGGTTATTAATTAGAGCTCCCCGGGAAAGCTGCCTGGTCGCAGCTTGGGGGACGGAGAAACTGCTGACACCCTCGGCCGCAGCGCAGCGAGCTGATGCCCGGTGAGGGGGGGGGGGGGGGGCCCCATCAGAGCACCCCAACCCCTCTCATAGGGGTCCCCAAGCTTCTGGGAATCCCCCGCTTAGCCTCAGCAAAGTGGCCACAGCCAGGGGAATGGGGGGGGTCAGACCAAGCAGAGACCCCAAATGGGCACGGGTGGTAAAGGCAAGGGTCCCCCCCCTGTCCCCCTCTTTCTGGGGAGGGGCCGCTCCCGGGAAGGCGATGGAGCCGCTGCAGAGGATGCTCTGGTCTCGCCCCGTTGCCAGCCGGAACGCCATGCTGCTCCTCCACGGCAAACCGAGAGCCGTTGCCTGCTCCAGCACCAGGGTCCACAGTGCCGGGGTCCCCAGCGTCCCACGGGGCCAAGGCGATGGGAGCACCCAGGCCTGGGCTGGGTGAATCCTGCTCTGGACCTCGGAGCAGAAAACAAACCACCATTTCCTAGAAATGGGCTTCGAGAGCCCCCAAACAACAGCAAAAGGCCACGCCGGGCATCACCGGAACCGAAGCCACGGAAGCAAGTGCCGGTTTTTGGGTAAGCCCGGCTCATTTCAGTATCCGGGGGGAAAGCGTTGCCTTGCTAAACCCAAGGCGGGAGCTCAGCTCCGCAACCCGGCGTGCCCGCTCCCCGCCACGGCTGCGCCGGCAACACCTCGCACCCCGCGCTCGGGCCCGCCATCCCGGCGACTCCCGTGGGCGGCGGCGCCAGCCCGTTACAGCCGCATTAGCGGCGCTTCCTTCCCGGTGATTAATGATTTTCCATCCAACACCAAGGAGTGACTAATGATTAGCCAATTATTGCAGAGCAGCGCCTGCTTTACCCCTGAGCGCCGCTAATTGCCTCGCAACATGATTGCCTATTTGGCGGTGCCCGGTGAGACCCTCCCGCCACGCGCAGGGCTGCGGCGACGAAGGCCGCCACGCTCATCCTCTGCGGAAACCCAGATGGGAATGGGACCATGAAAAGGATCCCTATGGAATGGGGCCAAGGGCTGCGGGGAAAGACCCCTCGTGGCTGGGACTTTCATCAACCCAGTGGGGGGGGGGGGGCATCCCAGTGAGCACCCAACGGCTCCGCCGGCGGTTCGGGGGGGGTACAGGGTGGTCGCTGCCAGGAGTGGGGGACACACGAAGCCGGTCGGCTACTGCCAGCAGGCAGGGCTGTGCCAGCTCCTTCCCTGAACACCCCCAAACCCAATCACCCCCCCTTTCCCCCCACCCGAGATTGGCGCTGGCAGTCGCATGAAGCACCTGTGTTTGGCAGGATTTCCCACCACGGCCCCCCCAAAACAGGGGACCCAGTCCCATGCAGGGAGGTTCTGGCTACCAGAGGGGTTTTCTCATGATGAAGGATGTAGCCCCACATCATGCCCCCGCCCCGGGCATTACCAGCTACAACTGGGCACCAGCCAGGCCGGTGGCACCCCCCCATGCAGGGCCCTCCCCGGGGGCTCGTGTGTGCTGCGGCATCACCCGGAGCCCAGCCCAGCTCCACGCTGCCGTTGCAGCCCCCCAAAAATCCCCCCCCCATTCCCAACTTGTTTTCTGCCGCACCCAGCCTTGCTCTCACGGGGGGGGTTGCACTGAAGGGCTGAGGCAGCCCAGAGAGTCCCAGGGGAAATTTGGGGGGGGTCCCTCTCTGGGGGGAGGGGGGCAAACAGCCCAGCCTGGGGACAGTCACCAGCTCCCCCAAAGTCCTGTGAATGGGGGGGTTCTCACACATTCCCTAGCCAGGACCCCCCCTGGCCCTGTGGGGGTCCAGCTCCTCCCCCTCCCCCCCCCCCCCATCCCCCAGGAACTGCCTAGCTGGGGTTTACTGGGGAAAGAAGGGGGGTTGGGAGCCCCCCCAGCCACCCACAGGGGTCTCCTCCATGGATGACCCCAGCCCCAGGCTCCCCAGTGAGACCAGCGCCTGTCAGGGGGGTCCCCGGTGTGAGGGGGGGGAGGCAGGGAGGGGGGATCCCCATGTCCTGGGGGGGTCCCGTGTGCCCTGTCCAGGGAGGGGGTGCCCATGCTCGGGGAATCCCCGGTGGAGGGGGGGGTCCTGTGCGGGAAGGAGCCGGGGGGAAAGGGGGGGGGGCCCTGGGGGGGAGGTACCCGGGGGCCCGCCCGGGGGGAAAGGGAAGGGGGGTGCCCATGAACGGGGAGGGTCCCCGGAGGAAGGCAGAGGGGGGTCCCCGTGCCTAGGAAGGAAGAGGGGGGTCCCGGCGCGCCGCATCCCGGGGCCGCCCAAGCCCGGTGGGTGCCGGTACCGGTGTCGCAGCTCCGCACCGCAACCCGGGCACACCCCCCCCAACCCCACTCCCGCCGTACCCGCACCCCCTCCCCGGCTCTCCCTTCCCCAGTACCGGGGCCGACTCACGATCTTCTCGGAGGTACCGGCCCGCGACACGGCGGTACCGTTGAGCCCCACCAGGGAGGGCAAGGTCTGGGACATCCAGTTGGTGACCATGGCCATGGTGCTCAGCACGGCCCCGATCTTCAGCAGCGGCACCGTCATGTCGCCGCGTCGTCGCCGCCGCATGCCCATCCCCCCCCCCCCCCACCCGGTCCCCCCCAACCCGGTCCCCGCCCCCCGGTGCCGGTGCCCGCCGGAGCGAACCACGGACCGGCCCCGCCGCCTGCGGAGCCCCCGCACCGCTCTCGCCCTTATAACGGGGCCGGCGCCGCTCCGGAGTGACGTCGGCGTCGCTGGCCCCTGGCCAGCCCCGGTACGGCCCCGGTTTGGGGCGGGTCTGCCCGGTACGGCCCCGGTTCGGGGTGGTCCCACCCGGTACGGCCCCGGTTTGGGGCGGGTCTGCCCGGTACGGCCCCGGTTTGGGGTGGTCCCACCCGGTACGGCCCCGGTTTGGGGCGGGTCTGCCCGGTACGGCCCCGGTTCGGGGTGGTCCCACCCGGTACGGCACAGCACCATCCAACCCAGCTCCCTTTGGAGCAGCCCAGAATGGCTTGGTTTAGGGGAGCAGGACCCCCAGAGACGCCCAATTTGGGGGAGCAAGACCCTTGGAGGCTCCTGGTTTAGGGGAGCAGGACCCCCAGAGACGCCCAGTTTGGGGGAGCAGGACCCCTGGAGGTCCCCGGTCTGGGGGAGCAGGACCCTTGGACACCACTGGTTTAGGGGAGTTTTAGGGGACCCCCCGAAAATTGGTCGGGACCCCTGCGACCCCTGCCTCCCTTACCATGGTCCGGGGCCGTCACCCCCCCCTGAGCCCCCCCTGAGCCCCCCAAGGCCCCTCCAGCCCCTCCACCTCGCCACCCCACGGCTGCGGGGACCGGACGCCCCCGCGCCCCCCATCCCCCGCAGCGAGGTCCCTGGGGTCCCTCCCGGACACCCCAAACCCCGGGCAGGGCCCCCACCCCCCCGTGCCGCCACCTCCCGTGCCGCGGTCCCACAGTGCCACCGCGTGGGGACAGACACGCACAGCACAGGCTCCCCCCACGCGGGAAACCACAGGGAAACCCCCCCACACACACACACACACACACACGGTGCCCCCACGCCGCGGGTTTTGGGGTGCTCCTGGGCTCTGCGCCGCAGACACCGGCTCAGCCACCATCGTGGAGGGGACAGGGCAGCACCTGCAGGGACAACTGTCCCCATGTCCCCAGGGACAGCGCCCTGGTGGGTGGGGGGGTCCAGCAGACCCCGGCCAGGACTGAAGGGTGGGTGCTCATCTCTGAGACCCCTCCTCAAGTGCCCAGGGATCCCAAAAGTGGGGGATCTGGCCCCACGGGGGACCCACGCCGGGTGCGGCTGCCACCCAAGACGTGGGTGTCCCCATGCTCTGTCCCCCAGCAATGCAGCTGCCACATTAAGTACCCTTTTTTTTTCCTTTTTTTTTTGAGGCGGGGGTGACCCCACAGCCACGGGGCAGGGCTTCCAACCCCCCCATCTCCCACCCGCCACGAGTCCTGCATGCCACGTGCTCCCACAGGGACACCCAGGGGGCGAGAGTGTCACCAGCACACCGGGTGGGCAGCTTCACACATGGGGCTCTGCACAGCCAGGATGGAGTCGCAGGATGGGGGAGACCCCCCCCTTGCGACCCCCAAACTTCCTTGCCACCCCTTCATTACTCCATTGCAGCTTTCCCTTCCACACCAAGAGTCTGTAGCTCATTAACTCCGGCTCGTTAGCTGGGGCTGAGCATGGTGCTGGGGAACGAGATGCAGTGGGGCTTCGGTGGGGCCACGCTCCCACCCCCAAACCCACTGGGGTGGTGGGAGCAGAGCAGCCGTTTTGGGGGGGGGGGGAGGGGGAGATGGGGATGTGGCTGTAAACACCAAGGCCCACCCGGAGCTCCCTGGACCCCCACCGTCCCCCGCCGGGTCCCTGCACCCCTGCCCGTCACCCCCTGATGAGCCCCCCCCCCCCCCGAGATGGGTAGCACCCACAAGAAGAGGCTGGTTTGGGGTCCCACATCAGCCCCATCACCCACAGCTTGGGGACACGCAGGGGACATGAGCAGGGTGGTGGCAGGGCCACGGTCTGGGCAGGCTGGGGATGTAATTCCTGCCTGGAATTGGCCCCGGTTCAGCCCCAGCATCACCCTGGCACCCCAAAAAAGCAACCCCTGGGAAGCGAATGTGGGGAAGACCCGGCCAAGGCCGGTGCAGCCCCCAGCCAGGCAACCCCAGCTCATGCATATTCAACAGGCTGCACAACCGCCGCTGAATATTCAAGCAGAGCCAGCTGCTAATAACGAACCGCTTAATTGCAAATAACACCAGGCCCAGCACACGGCTCTGGCTGCTGAGAGACCCCCAGGCGGTGTCGAAGCCAATGCGTGGGGCTGTGGGGAGGGGACGGGGGCCACCGTGGGAGCCCCCAAACCAGCCCTGTCCCCGCGGTGGCTTGCGGCAGCCGCTGCGGGTTGACCTCCCGTGGCCTCAGAGCTGGGCTGAGTTTGGAGGATGGAGGCAGCCCCGGGGTACGGGGGGACACACAGACAGACACAGAGCTACGTCCTCACCGTCTCGCCCCTTGGGACCTCGCCACCTCCATCCCGGCATAAGGATGCTGCCGGCACGCGAGCGCTGGGCCGGTGCCATTCCCGGTGGCACTGGGCAGAGGGAGGCGGGTGGCAGAGCTGTGCTGGCCCTGGCCCCACTGGGACGCGGCGCACGAGCCTGTGACACCCGCTTTGGCGGGCACCCCGCAGCTGCCACCTCCCCGGCGGTGCCAGGCTCCGGGGAGCCTCCAAGGAAGCCGGTCCCTCCCGCTGCTGCCGTGGTGGCAGCTCTCAGGGGACCCCCAGTCCCCCCATCTGTCCCCCCATGGGCGGCTCATCCCAGCACTGAGCCAGTGCCGGCCCCAAGCCTTGGCAGGGTGCACCCATGGGTGCCTGCTCGCCCCAGGCTGGCCTGGGTCTCCCCCCACAACCCCACGGTGTCCCCCAGGGTGGGGACAGCCGGCCAGCCCACATCCATGCTGGTGTCCGGTGCCAGCCCCGGGCACACGGCACGGCCGGGGTGAGGCGGGACGGATCCAGGCCGTTGCCTTCCCTCGTCCTCGGTGGCCACGTGTGAAGGCGTTCCCGCGCCGGTCCCGCCAGAGCCATCCGTCACCCACGTGTCCCCACCACCGCACTGGCACAGGGCGAGGTCCCCAGTGTCCCCCAGCTCAATCCAGGTACCCCTTTGGGGTGTCCGGGGAGGGGACATGCCACCATCCCCGCACCCAGATGGCCACGGGCAGCCCTGGACCCCCGAGGATGGTGGGACACCAGGGTGAAGCCCAGCACCCACCCTGGGCTTGGGAAGGAGCCCAGCACCCAAGCGCCACCCGCAAACACCCGCCCCCCCTCCCCAAACGCACCCCACCTTGGGGGTGCCCGGTGTCCCCCCGGGGTCCCTGTCCTGGGGACGTGCCCAGGGCAGGTCCTGGCACCCCCACCGGCCCCGGTGCCAAACGGGGATCCCCGGGGGAAGCGAGGGCCCGCCCGGCCCCCCCCCCCCCCCCCCCCCCCCCCCCCCCCCCACTTACCTGCATCGCGGGGGAACCGGCGGAGAGGAGGAGGAGGAGGCCGGGGATGAAGCGCATCCTTGCAGGCACGGACCCCGCCGGGGGCCGCCCCCGCGGGCCCCCACCGGGCCGGGGGTTTCCCGGTGTTCCCGGACCGCACGGCTCAGCCCGCCGCAACCGCTCCCCCGGCCCCCTCGCTGCCGTTCCGGAGCCCCCACCGGGCCGGGCGGTTTCCCGGCTGTTTCCCGGTGCAGGGGGCGGCGCGGCCGGTAGGGGAGGCTGGAGGCACCGGGCCGGACCCAACCGGGCTGGGCGGAACCGAACCGGGCTGGAGCGAGCCGGGAGGGCGGGAGGGAAGAAGAGACGGAGGATCCCCCCCCCCCACCCCGCCCCGCTCCCGGTACCCGCAGCCCGGGCGCGGGGATGCTCGGTCCCCTCGCCGCGGTGGTCCAGGGGTGGGGGGGGGGGGGGGTGGGGGGGCCGGGGCCCGGGGGGGCCTGGGGATGGAGGTTTGGGGGGGGAGGGGGGGGGCGGGGTGGCCGGGATGCCCGGGTCCCCGCTGCCACCCGTGCCTAGGTCGCAACCCTGCCCCGGCATCCACCCCCGGGGACAGAAGCGTCCCCAAACCCTGGGGACACAGCGATGGGTCCCCAGGGTGGGGGGCAGCTCTGTGGGACTTGGGGAGGGGGGGAGGGGGACACCGGCAGCGGGCCCATGCCCAAGCCAAATCCCCGCGCACAACGGCTTCGCACGCCCCCGTGCAAGCGGGGACACGAGGCCGGCAGCCTCGAGATGCCACAAACCTCCAGTTTGGGGGTGCGCAGCCCCCCCCCCCCCCCCCCATCCACCCCGCAAAGGCTGCCCGTTTCCATGGAAATCAGCAAGGATTGGGGGTGGGAAACGGCTTCGATACAGTCGGTTTATCGTACAGTAACTGCAACAGCACCGGGACCGGGGCTGAACCTCGTGTGCGGCCTCAGCCCCGTCCCAACCTCCCCACGTCCCCTCTGCCGCGTGGGACGGGCTCTGCCGTGAGCTGGGGGGGGTTCCCCCCGCCGCCCACTCCCCCCAAGCTGGGGGGGCAGAGCATCGCGGGGGCGAAGGAGGAGGTTTAACACCCACCACCCAGTCCTCCCAGCACGGGGACACCGGCATGGCTGGATCTGGGTCCGTTCGGTCCCCGTAGGTATGGGGATGGGGCTGGCGGCGTTGCCGTGCCGAGGGCACGTCCAGTGCTTCACTAAGGGGGCTCTCGGGGAGCGTTGTAGCACCACAGGGAGGGGGCTGGCTCGAACCCCCTCCCTACAGCTTGGGGCACCCTGCCCCAGCCTTCCCCCCGCCCCGGGGAGCCGGCAGTATAAATAAGGGGGGGGGCCGTGCAGGCAGGAGGGGGTGGCACTGCGGCGGCTCCGAGTCCTGAGTATGCCAGAGCAGGCCCTGGGGTCACTGTCCCTGGGGCGGAGGGCGGCAGAGGGAGCGGGGACACCCCCCCACCCCAAAACCGTCCCTCCCCGCGCGCTGTCCGGGGCCGCGCTCAGCCCACGAAGCAGACGGGGCCCAGCTCGAAGCCAAATTTCTGGTTGGTGTCTCCAAAGTCGACGACGGCTACGTCCGTCAGGGGCAAGCGCTCGACGCGGGACGAGGTCACCTCCAGCACCGTCCGCTCCTGGCCATGGCGTCCCTGCGGGAAAGGCGGGAAATGGGGTGCCCCGTACGAGCAATGTGGGGGGGATGTAGGTGGTGGGGACGAGGATACGGGGTCCTGGCGGCTTGGGGACTCACCTGGCAGCCATCGTGGAGGGCACGGATGGGGGCAGCCGGGTGGTTGTGCCCCAGCTCCTCTTCGTTGGCGCCGCGGAAACGCAGGGCACGGGCGAAGGTGCCGGCGCGGGCATCGTACCAGGCGGCTGCGTGTTGGCAATTCAGCGTGAAGTTCTGGCGGGCGCTGGCACTCAGGAGGCGCAGGAAGGTGAGTTGGGTCACGGGTACGGCATTCCCATCCGCATCCACGTAGGAGAACTGGGAGGAGGACAGCACGGGGGTGAAGAGGGGGGGGGGTGAGATACAGACACCAGCGTTCCCCCCCACCCCATGCCAGAGCACAAGGAGCTCCCACACTCCCACCTTCTTGCCCCTTTTGAAGGTGCTGTACCACGTCCCCGGCTTCTCCCTGTTCCAGGCGGCCAGTCGGACCTGGGGGTGACAGAGATGGTGTGTGGGGGGGGTGGCTGCCCCTCCAACCCCTGGTCCCACAGAGCATGGGGACAAGTGAGCCCTCAAACTGCTCCCCATCACGTCCCTGTTGGTTTGGGACACCCCAGATCCTCTCTGCCCCGACTCAAACTCACAGCCTCAAACTTCTTATCCGGGAAAAGACAGGTCTCGCCGCCGGCCGTGAAGTTACAGAACACCCGGAAGGCGTCTCGGGAGCAGCCCTGGTTGGGATCAATCCAGTACTCGCCTGGGAAGGAGGGCAGGAAGGACAGACAGACAGAGAGGTCTGGCTCCTTGCTGCCTCTGGCCAGGGAGACGCCGCACAGGCACTGCCTGGTGTGACACAAGGTGTCCCCCCCCTCCCTCAGGCCTGGGTTTGGTGTCCCCTCTCCCTCAAACTGGCCCCCCAAATCCTCACCGTCCTGGAGGTGCGGGTGGCAAAGCTGCAGCTCCCTGCAGACCCGCGCGGGGCTCTCGGGGGTGCCCAGAGGGCGTCTCAGCTGCTCCACCTCGGTGCGCAAGGAGCTGAGCGAGGCGTACACCTCCTCCAGCCCCTCGTAATCCGGGGGGGGTCCCTGTTCCCCCGGAGCCCCTTCAGTTGCTCGCCGGTGCCTCCTGTTCTGGCTCGAGGGCAGCGGCTCGAGCAGCTCAGCTGGGCGGCCCTGGGATGGAGAGGGATGAAGGGGTGAGAGCAGCAGGCGTGGGAGCCAAGCAACAGGATGGGGGGGGGGGGTCTGGGGACACCGAAGCCCTCCTGGGAGGGGACAGACACAAAGTGGTGTCTGTCCAAAGCATCCCCTACTCACCGGTGGGCCTGGGGGCCCGGGGGGGCCTGTGTCACCTCGGGGACCCAGAGCACCCTGCAAAAGAAGAGGACTTAGCACTCTGGCACTTGCTCCCTGCAACAGGCCCTGGGTTCTCCCCTGGGAGCACGTTAGGAGCTGACCCCCCCTGCCCCGTCCCCGTCCCTCCCCAGCACTCACCGGTGAGCCTTTGGAGCCCTTCTGGCCCAAGGGTCCCTGCGGGGAAGAGAAGAGAGGAGAGGAGAAGGGCACTGGCTGGGCACGCGGTGATCCCATGGCAGCTGCCCCCCCTGAAAACCTCCCTGGAGCTCGGGCTCCCCCCTTGCCCCTCTCACCCTCCTGGGGATGAAGCCCCCAGGGGTCTGCAGGGGAGTTAAGGGCAGGCAGGAGACCCTTGGTGAACCCACACAGCGCAGGCAGATACTCACCGAGAGCCCGGGGGGGCCGGGGGGCCCGGTGGGGCCAGTGGGTCCAGCCAGACCCTGTGGGTAGAGACAGCATCAGCCCCGTGCTCGAGGGGCATGCCCAGCCCCTGAACTCAGGGGGGGGGACACCAAATACTCACAGGGTCTCCTTTGGGTCCTGGGGGGCCCTGGATACCCGGGAGCCCCTGATCTCCTTTCTCCCCCATCTCTCCTGGCGGTCCAATGAGCCCAATCAGTCCAGCATGGCCCTGGGGGCGAAGGGCAGCGTCAGGCAGCCCCCTCCCCAGGACCAGGGGGGTTCAGGGACGAGGCCGGGGTGAAGGGACCCCTGCACAACCGTCGCCTCGTCTCACCTTATCTCCCTTGTGCCCAGGGTCTCCCTTGAGGCCCGGCAAACCCACAGGACCCTGTAAGAGGCCAAGAGGGTGTCACGCACCCCAGGACCATGCCCAGCTCAGATCACCCGTGCCCAGGGCTCGCTCACCCTGACTTACCAGGGGGCCGGGTGGTCCCGGGGGGGGGGCCCAAGGCCCCCCAAAACCCCCCCCAAGCCCCAAGGGCTGCCCGAAGGGACGTCCCCCAACCCCAGCTTTGGGGGGACAGCCCTGCATTGGCATGGGAATGTCCCCCCCGCAGCCCCCAACTCACGGCAGGGCCGGGGATCCCATGCAGTCCTTCAGAGCCTGGCCGTCCTGGTGGCCCCTGTGGCCCCACAGGGCCCATCTTCCCGGGTGGTCCCTCTGTGCCAGGCTGCCCCTGGGGACAGGAGGACAGGCAGAGCTGAGGCTGGCACCCCTAGGAACCCTGGACTGGGGCAGGGGAGGGGGTCTGGTCCTGCCCCAGGCTGGTGGAGGCTTCTGGAAGGGAGTGGGTTTGGGGAGCCCTGGGGCATACAGGCCACTGCTCACCTTGGCACCCTTCTCGCCCTGCCGGCCCTCGCGCCCCATCGGTCCCACGGGTCCCTGGATGAGGGGACAGACACACCAGGAGCTGCGCGCTGGCCCGGGCCAGCTCTGCTCACAGTCCCTCCTCACCCCACCGCTGTCCCTCCCCATCTCACCCCTTGCCCTTCCCCTACTCACCCTCCGTCCGGGGGGACCTGGGGGACCCGGCTCCCCTGATGCGCCTGGTGGACCCTGAAATGAACCCAGTGGGAGTTTGGGGTGAGGGGAGAGTCCCACAGCTGGAACTGGGGGAAGCACAGAGGGCGAGGGATGCGCAAGAGCCCCGGAACGCAGCACGGCTCAGCTAGAGCCCCTCCAGCCCCCCAGTCTAGGGTGGTCCTGCTGGGAATGTGACCCCCCCCCTTGTGCAGCCATGATACCTCCAGCTGCCCCACTCACCGGCAGACCGGGGTCCCCGCTGTCACCCTTCTCTCCAGCAGCTCCGTCCAGACCCTGTGACACAGGGGAGGGTGAGCACCCACCTAGCCGAGCCCCCCCTCACCCCCAGGGCTGTCGGGACACCGGAAAGCACCAGCGAGGCAGAGCAGGGAACCAGGGCATCCTGGCACCTCCCAACCCCATCACACCCCAGGGTGATGGCAGCGAGGCAGCGGGTGACACCGGAGGGCCACGGGGGATGTGGGGGTTGGCTCCAGCCCTGGGGAAACCCCAGGAGTGGGGCTGCTCCTGCTCTGCAGCCCCTCGAAGGAGTGAGCAGAGGCTACTCACCGGCACGCCGGGGTCTCCGGGGGGTCCGGGATCACCGGGGAAGCCGATGGGACCCTGCAGAGAGAAGGGGACACAAGTGTGGGACTGGGAGGGAGCCCCAGAGCAGGGCTATTGGAGAGGGGGGATGCAGGGGCTCGGGGGCAGCATCCCCCCTGTTCTTCCATGCTCACTCCTCCCCTTACCAGGTTGCCTTTGGCTCCGTCCTCTCCTGGTGGGCCCTTCTTGCCAGGGGGTCCAGCTGCTCCCGACTGCCCTGCATCTCCCTTCTCCCCCACATCTCCCTTCACGCCCTGTGGAGGGACAAGGGGGTCACTTTAGAGCAGGGAAAGGGGCAGCTGGGGCAGTAAAATGTTCACCAGGAATTCTGCTTTCTATGGCCAGCAAAAACAGGATCTGGCCCCCACTCTCCTTGTCTTGACCCCTAAAAAATACTCACAGGTGGTCCGGGCTCCCCCAGGGCTCCGGGATCTCCCGCTTCGCCCGGCTCACCCTGGGTGGGAGAAAAGCAACGGGGCAGATGCTGCCGGGTGCTGGGTGCTGCGAGCAGCTCTGCCCAGCCCCAGCACCCCAACTGAGACCCCCGCCGCACCCCCCCCCAAAACACAGGGTTACCTTTTCTCCCACGGCACCCGGCTGTCCCACACCACCTGGCATTCCCTGGGGGCCCTAAAGGCAAGAGGATGGGGGGTACCCAAGTTGGGGACAGCCCCTGCATCCAGCAGCCCCCACTGAGCCCCCCCAGGGCCATACTCACCTCAGCACCGCTGGGTCCTTGTGGTCCACGGGGGCCTGGTGCACCGGGGGGGCCCTGTGGGGAGTACGGAGGGGGGTCGGACTGCGAAGGGTGGCTGAGCCATGCAGCTCCCACGGGAGAGGGAGATGTGGGAAGCTGGAGACGGGGCAGAAGGAGACGGAGGGGGAGCGGTGGGTGCGAAGAACGGAACGGCCGTGGGGGTTCCTTACCATGGGGCCAACGTCTCCATTCTCGCCCTTCTCACCCGGTGGGCCCGGCATGCCCTGCGGGGAGGATGGGTTAACCCAGGGGGAGGTCTGGAAGCCCCTCGGGCACAGCAGAAGGTGCCCTGGCCCAGGCAGGCGGCGCAGAGCCCGGAGTCGTGTGTCCCCTGTCCCTCCTGTCCTGGCAGACCCAAGCCCCCCCATTCCACTCCTTACCTGCAGGCCAGGGGGGCCACTTAGGCCAAGGTGACCCCGCGATCCCTCGTCTCCTTTCTGCCCAAACATCCCCTGCTGCCCGCGGCGCCCCGGCTCCCCGTCCGCTCCCTGCAAAGGGAGAGGTTGGGGTCAGCGCTGCCCACCCCATTGAAACCCCAATGTGTGGGGTGGAAGGGCAGGGAAGGGAGCCAAGAGGGGAGGTGGGGTTCAAATCGAGGGAATAAACGGGGTGGGAAGGATGCTGGGCAGCTACTCACCGCGGGGCCAGGCTGCCCAATGGGTCCCTGGATTCCTGTCGGTCCCGGGGGGCCCTGTGGAACAGGAGCACCCACATAAGGTTAGGACAGCCCCCAAATACCTCCCGCCTCGCTGCTGCCTGCTTCCGGAGCGGCTCTAGCCCTCGGAGAAGCCCCCAGCCCAGGCAGAGCACTCACCGCCTCGCCCTTGTCGCCTTTGCTGCCTTTCTGGCCAGGAAGCCCCATCTCACCCTGCCGCAAAGAGAAGACGGGTGAGAGCCTGCGGGCGGCGAGAGATGGCGAGGAGGGAATGCTGGCAGCCAGGGAAAGCTGCCATGGCTGGGGAGCCACGGCCAAGGAAATCCCAGCACCGGGGAAACCTGCCACCACCTGGGAAGCAGTGCCAAGGAAGCCTGCCAGGGCTAACAGCCTGCTGCCGCCCAGGGAATCCCCGCTCCTGGGAAGCCAGAGGGGAAACCTGCCCCATCCCGAAGGTCCCCCAGCCCTGGGATGTGCCCTCTGTGAGGGGACTTGTCCCCAACGCCCGTCCCAGGGTACGTTCCCTGTGCTGTCTGTAGCAAAGTGCAAAGGAGGCGTTGCTGGAGGCACTGACTTGCGTCCCCCCATCTTACCTTGTCCCCATCTTCCCCAGCGGTGCCGGGGGGTCCACCCGGACCCGGCAGCCCCACGGGACCCTGGATCCCATCATGCCCGGCTGGACCCATGGGACCCCGCTCACCCTGCAGGCAGGAAGGAGAAGGGCTGAAAGCAGGGCTGGCTGGGACCCATGGGAGACAGAGCTTGGCCCAGC
Organism: Gorsachius magnificus; assembly: GCA_034008185.1. Taxonomy (NCBI): domain Eukaryota; kingdom Metazoa; phylum Chordata; class Aves; order Pelecaniformes; family Ardeidae; genus Gorsachius; species Gorsachius magnificus. The sequence continues at coordinate 542,015 of CM067106.1, read as the reverse complement.
GCTGCCCCACACCTCCCACCTCCACCCCACGCACCCTCTCGCACCTACCGGGGAGCCCTTCTCGCCAACGGGACCGGGGGGGCCCTGTGCACCCCCCCGGCCTGGCAGTCCAATGCCTCCAGCAGCCCCTACGGGGCCTCGCTCTCCAGGGGAACCCTGGGGAGAAGAGAGAGGTGGGGTGGAGGGAAGAAGTCTTCCTCCTCTCCAAAGAAACCTTTCTCTTTATCAACTAGAGTTTCAAGCAGGGTGGCAAAATTGCTCCCCAAGGGAAATATATATTCCAAGGGAAACCCCCAAATTCCGAATAATTCATCCAATGTCATGATGCTTTGTACTCACAGTGGGTCCGGGGGGACCAGGGGGCCCTTCCCCACCCTTCAAGCCAGGTGGACCCTGTAGGAGGGCAGGGGGGATGGTTAGAAAGGACCCTGCTCCCCTTTCCCAAGGACCATAACGTCCAAGCCTGGGCCAGCACTGACCATCTCTCCGGGTGCCCCCCGTGTGCCGGGAAAGCCGTGGATGCCTGGGGGGCCGCTCTTACCGGGGATACCAGCGGGGCCAGGGTCACCCTGCAGAGGTAGAGAGGAGGAACAGAGAGCTTTGCTCCATCCCCACCAAGCTGGGGAGAGCCCTCGTGCCCTGCAGAGCTCAGAGAGGGACCCAGCCCTGCTTGGCTCAGGCTTGTGGTGGTCCAGGTGAGTGGCCAGACCCCCAGGGTGGCTCCTACCTTGCAGGGGGGCCTGGGTGTCCCCTCTCTCCCACAGGTCCTGTCTCGCCTGATTTACCCTGCGGGGAGAGAGCAGGGTGAGCATCTGGGGGTCCCTCCATCCCACCCAGGCTCGCTTCAACACAAACACCTCCTGCCTCTATCCCCAGCACTCACCTGGGGTCCCACCACCCCTGTGGGGCCAGGGGGGCCGGTTTTGCCATGAAACCCCTGCAGAAGAGAGAGGGGTTAATGCTGGGGTATTGCCAGGCATCCATCCTGGCCCAGGCAAGGGAGGCAGAGCACCCACCGGCTCGCCGCGCTGTCCCGGGTGTCCTGGCAAGCCATCCTTCCCGGCAGGACCCTGGGCAGGAGCAGAGGTAACAGGGTGGGGGATAGGGGCTGCATGCCTGCACCCGGACGTGCCAGGCCGACTCTGTCCCCCATCGGGTGCCGTCTCAAGCACAGGCAGGACCAGGGCAGGGCCAGGCGCAGACATCGCCACTTACGGGGGGACCTTTCGTGCCCGGAAAGCCGTTGGGTCCCTGTGGACCTTGAGGACCCTGTGGGAGGGAGAGAAAACCCATGGTCAGCGGCAGAGGGGCTTTCTCCACAGCCCTGCAGCGCCCAGACCCTCTCCCCATGCTCAGTCCCTTCCTGGGGTGCCTTTGCAGGGGGACACCCCTCCGTTGTGCATTGACCACCCCTCACTTACCTTCTCTCCCACTGCGCCGGGGGCCCCGTCATGGCCAGGATCTCCCTGGGGAGACAGAAACAAGCTGAGGGCAGCAGCAAAGACCCCCACCTTCCCCACTGCCCCACGTCAGACCCACTTGGCCAGTACCCACGGGCAAGGAGCCCTGAGCACAGCAGGGTGATGGGGACGTGGGGGACAGTGGGGACCCCATGGGCAGGCTCCCACCTACCTTTGGGCCGGGTTTTCCCGTGGGACCAGGCAGACCTCGCTCCCCTGGGAGGCCCTGTGCAGGCAGGAGGCAAAGAGCAGGGTGAGAAAGTGTGGGGCAGGGAGTGGGGTGAGGAGAGGGGAGACAGGGCTGGAAGTGGGGGATACGGGGCAGGGAGAGGGGCTGGGAGTGGGGTGGGGAGCTGGGGGACCGGGATGGGAGTGGGGCAGGGAGCTGGGAGGGACACAGCTGGTCCCAGGGTGCTTCCCATGGGATACATGCGGAAGTTTGGGATCTGGTCAGCTGTGGGTTACAAGTGGTCCCCAGGGTCTGGTTGCCATGGGAAACAACCAGCTCCAGCCTAATTGCCATGGGATACCGGCAGAGTGTGTTGCCGTGGGATTCGGCAGACCCCAAGCTCTGTTGCCATGGGTTACAGCTGGCCCTGGGATGGTTGCTGTGGGATACAACCCACGCAGGAATGGTTGTGGTAGCTGGGAGGCAGCTGGACCCTGGGATGATCACGGTGGGATACAGCCGGCCCGGCAGTAGTCACCGGCCACGGCACACGGGGTGATTCCTGTCACCCCTGGCTCAGGGCTGGGGCTGTGGTTACTCACCGGGGGCCCTCGCTGTCCTGTCTGCCCAGCCTGGCCGGCCTTGCCCTGTGGGGAAAGAGGAGGTGGTGGGGAGAGCAACGCACGGGGCAGCCCCCACTCACCCACGTGCCCCTCACATGCCCCCCAAGGGGACGGAGCACGCCCCAGCCCCTTTGCAAGAGGGCATGTAGCACAGGAATGGTGAGGGCCACGGGGCTGGGTCCCTTCCCCGGCTTTGAGCTCAGCCCAGCCCCTCTCTGGCTCACAGAGGGGGTGGCAGAGCAGGATGTGGGGGACAGGGAACGGCCCAGAGGGGTGGGACAGAGTGACGCAGCGGGACAGGGCGGACTCACCCTTTTTCCTTTCTCTCCTGCCAGCCCCATGGGACCCTGGAAGCCAGTGGAGCCCTAAGGAGAGAGAGGACAAGTGATAACCCTGGGCCAACAAGGTCCCTGGGGGTCCTGGGGACACCCCAAAGGCTTCCCTGTCCTCACCTTGGAGCCCTGGCGCCCGGGATAGCCCGGGAGTCCCGGCACTCCCAGCTTTCCCTGCAAGGGAGAAAAAGGGGGGGGGGGCCCCCCTCACCTTCTCGCCTGCAGGGCCAGGAGCGCCCGGTTCCCCCATGGGACCCGTCTGCCCCTTCAGCCCCTCGGGGCCGTCCTCGCCGCGGGGACCCAGCAGGCCCTGGTCACCCTGGAACGGTAACGTGGAGGTGCGGGGAGCACGCTGCCAGGGGGACAGGGCTGCTCCCTCGGGTCCCCAGCTGTCCCCACCGACAGAGCTGTCCCCCTCCACGGCTCCATGCCTCCCCCCACCACCCCAAGTCCTGCAGCCAACCCACACAGCGCTGACGAGGAGACCCCCACCAACCCCCCGATGGGACCCCACTTACCCTGTCGCCCTTGGGGCCCATGTCTCCCTTAAAGCCGGGGAATCCATCTTCTCCCTGAAGAGAGGGACATTTTGGGGGGGCTGCGACTGTGTTAGCCCTGGTGCAAATCCCAGATGGGGTCACAGTGTGGGGCTGAGCCCCAAATCCCAAGACAGCTGCAGCCCAGGCGGCGGCGTCCCCCCCCCCAGCTATCGCAGGGCAGGGATGAGTGCCCCCCAACACCAGGGACCCACAGCAAGTGTGGGACAAGTACCCCTGTCCCCTGCTGTCCCCTCTCCCCAACACCTCTTACCTTCTCCCCTTTGCTGCCCTTCAGACCCCGCACGCCAAAAGCTCCCTGCAGAGACACAGAGGGGTTGGAGGGAGGACCCCAACCCCGGGGATACTGTCTGACCCCCCACACCGTGCCTCAGCAGAGCCCAGTAGAGGGGGAGGCTGTGCTTACCTTCACCCCACGGGGTCCCGGGTAGCCGACAGGCCCAGGAGCACCCACAGGACCCTGGGGACAGAGAGAAAATTGGCAAAAATGGGATCCCACCTTGGGAAGAGGACCCCTTCCCCCTGCCCAGGGCATGAGGGGGGGATGAGCCCCTTACCTGGAGGCCCTTCTCTCCGGCTGGCCCTTCTCGGCCAGGGTGACCCTGCCGGGATGCACAAGAGGTGAGCCCCAAGCCAGGATGGTGACGCTGCCCCCGTGGTCCCCTCTCTGCCGGGGACCGGAGTGATCCCACAGCCCCTCGCCGGTACTCACCGGGGGCCCGTCGGCCCCAGCCACCCCCTGTATTCCTGGCTTCCCTGGCGGGCCCTGGGTGAGAGGAGGACGTGTGGGAACGCAGAGGGATTGGGGTCACCCCCCTGTGGTTCCACACCACCCGCTCCAAGCTGGGGCAGCTCCGGAGCCCCCCATCCACTCTGGATCCTGACTCACCTTCTCCCCTGGCAGCCCAACGGGACCCTGAGGGCCGGGCAGACCCTGCAAGAGAACAGATTGGGGTGCTGGGAAGGGACTGAGGGTGTCCCCAAGCCCCCAGCCCCGTGGGGACACCCCCATCACCTCCACATACCTGCGGACCGGGGTTCCCTTGCTGTCCCGGGGGTCCTGGCTCCCCGTGGATTCCCTGGGGGGGCAGAGAAAGTCCATGAGCACAGCAGAAAACCCCCTCAGACCCCAGAATGTGCCACCCTGACCCTTGCCGCACCCCCCCTGCACCCTCCTGGCCCACGCACCCTACGAGGGCACGTGGCAGCTCTCACCCCAGCCCTGCCTCCCCCCTCCCTGGAGCATCCCGGTCTCTCGCTGGCTAATTTGAGCTGGGTGCTCCCAGGGGGGCTCCCACTGACACCCACCACGTTGCCTTTGGGCCCTGGCGCTCCGTCGATGCCGCTGGCACCCTGGGGAGGAAGAAGGAAGGGTCAGGGCGATGCTGGCCCGAGGTGGGGACAGACAGACAGACAGGCAGGAGCAGCGTCTCGTACCGGTGGTCCGGGGGGCCCCGGGGAGCCACGTGAGCCAATCAGGCCTCGCATACCCTAGGGATAAGGACAGATGGGGGCTCAGATGGCAGCACTGACCCCAGCACCCCCATATTCTGCAGGGTGGGGGAGTCCAGTGCCCAAATCTCTTTTCCAAAAAGCCACAGGGAGAAAGCTGGGGGCCAGGTTTGCCCCGCACCGCTCCTGGGGCTGGGGGAGAAGCCAGGTCAGGCTCCCGATGCCGGCAACAGGTACTTACAGGTTCCCCAGGCTGCCCCCGAGGTCCCGGGAGCCCGTCCGAGCCCTAGAGAGGACAGAGCAGAGCTGAGCACATCCTGCCAACACCAGCAGGGCCTGATCCTTCCCCATCCCTCCCCACGCTCCTCACTTTGGTGCCTTTCTCCCCGGGGGGACCCGCTGGTCCTGGCTTCCCCACGTCACCCTGCAGAAGAGAGAGGATGAGGCGGCGTGGGAGCGGCGGTGACAGGAGGGGACACAGCGCGGTCCCACTTACCCTGTGGCCCTTCTCGCCCGGTAGCCCCGGCAGCCCGTCGAAGCCCCTGTCACCCTGTGGGGTAGGACAGGCATCAGGCTGAGCCCAAGTCATCCCCAGCCGTGCAAGGACCTGGGTGTCCTGGTCCCCCACCCTGCTGCGAGCACCGATACCACCCCACGCACGAGACCTTGGGTCCGGTTTCCCCTGGGAGACCCCTGGCACCGTCTGCTCCAGCACGACCCTGCAAGACAGGGCGAGGGAGTGGGAAGGGGCTGAAGGCTCGGAGCCCCCTGGGATGGGAAAGGGGGACCCCTGGCACGTGACAGCGGATCAGGACATTTTGGGGGAGGCAAAATCCGAACCCCCAGCGCTTACCCGTCTGCCCAGCTTTCCTGGTGGCCCTGGTGGTCCCTGCATTCCCCGGGGACCCTGATGGAGAAAAGGGGAAGGCATCAGGGCTGGGCTTGCCTGCAGCCTCCCAGACCTCTGCCAGGGGCACAATCCTGCACACCCTGTGCACCCTCTCCTCCCACAGCCCAGCCGAGGAAGACTCACCCGTGGCCCCACATCTCCTGCGTCTCCTTTCAGACCCGGGTGTCCAGGTAGACCCTACAAAAACAGGAGAGCGTGGAGACTCCACCAGGAGAGTTTGCTCGAGGTGGAGATGTGCCCGACAAGGTGCATCTTAGTGGGGTGGGCAACCCGCAGCGGCCCCCACACTAGCCAGACTCACCAGTGGTCCTGGGCGGCCAGTCAGCCCCATGGGGCCTGGGGGACCCTTCATGGCAAGCTGGGGAGAGACAGGAGAGGGGTGAGGGGGAGCGGGGAGGCCGGGCAGGGGGGCTGATCGCAGGGGCCCTTACTTTTGCCTGCTGCAGGATGGCTTGGGCTTGGGCTTCTTGGAAAGAGACGGTGGGACCCTTGAGGGAGTCTCCGCCAAACTGGAACTGGGAGGGGAAGAAGGGTGAGGGATGGGGGGAGCCACTGGTCCCCAGCCCTGGGGACGGCCAGCTCTGTGTCACCTAGAGCTGTCCCCCACCAGACTCTGCGGGGAGCTGGCAGGAGGGTCCCCGAGGGCCCCGTCCTGCCCCAGCACTCACCGGCAACATGATCATGGTTCCTGCCGGGCCACGGATCCCGTCAGCTCCCGGCAGCCCCGGCCGTCCCGTGGGACCCTGGCGGAGGGGAAAGGGGGGGATAAGCCGTCATCGCACCGGCAGAAGCCAGGCTGTCAGGTCAGGGCTTGCAGCTCCATCGCTCCGCACGTATGCCGGCATGCACCGGCAGGACCGCCAGGACGCCTGCGGCCCCAGCCCTGCCGTGGGGCAGCTCTGGCCCTGTCACAGCCCTCCCCATCTGCTCCTTACCTGATCTCCGGGGTCTCCGGGCAGCCCTGGGAGCCCTGGTGGTCCCAGGGGACCTGTTTCCCCCTGCGGAGAACACCACGGAAGCATGTTAACCCTTTGTCATCTCCAATCCCTCTCCACAGCAGCCCCTCGCTCCTCACCACAGGGCCTGGGGGTCCCGGCGGCCCCTCGAATCGACGACCCTAAAGAAGAGAGTGAGCCCTGTCCTGCAAACTGTCTCAGATGGGTGGCCCTGGGGTGTCGCAGAGGGCTGGGGGCCACACAACCCCAAGGGGGGGCTGTGCCCCACTCACCGGCTCCACGATGGCTGGTTCACCCTTCTCCCCCTTCAAGCTGGGCTCCTGTAAAACACCGAAACAGCCGAGAGCTTGGGTTGGGGTGAAGGGTTCCAAACTGCCTACGTGGCTCCTGGACCCCGTATCGTGGCCCCAGCTTGGCGGGGGGGGGCTCAATCCTCGTCCCCAGCATTACCTGAGGAGCCTGGATCACCGTCTCCTCCCGCTCAGCGGGGCCAAACCGCTCCCGGCTCGCAGGGTCCCCGTCGTAGTAGTCCTCGTAGCCCGGCAGCTCCGTGCTGCCAGCCCCAGCGACTCCATCCTCCTCATGTTCAAGCACAAGCTCCTCACCAGCATCCTAAGGGACAGGGGAGATGCTGGGGTTGCAAAGTGGGGGGACATCCCCCACCTGCCCCAGCCCCTAGCCCTGGTGCTACCTTGAAAGGGTCCGTGCCATTCAGGGTGACGCTCACGGTGGTGGCAAGGCTGGAGGGAAGCGGCGGCGGGGAGCTTTCCTCCATGGACGGCATCGGCGTGGGCGCGCTGGCCTTGGGTGATGCAGAAAGGGCGCAAGGTGAGGAAGAGAGCGCTGCGGCAGAGGGAGGTGCTGGCCATGACCCCTGTGGGGTCCTGCAGGGGATGCCCTGCTCCTTGGAGGGGGGGCCACGGTCAGACTCGGGATGTCCCCACCCCACCACAGCCCCTTCCTGGATTTTGGGACAATGGAGCTCTTCCCTTTTTGGGACAAGGCACTGGGACTCCCGCTCCTTGGGAACCACCAGCTGGCAGCGATGCTGGGGCAGAGGGGAAGGCGAGGAGGGCTCGGCAGCTGCTGCTCCCAGGCGCGGGGGCGGCCGTTCCCCGCTACGCCGGGGCCGCACGGCCGTTCCCTGGCTCTGAGCAGCACCTGGAGAACGGCCACCCCTCGCAGGGTCTCTCCGGCCCGGCTCAGCCAAGGCTGACTCATCAGCAGGAGGGGCCACCATCCCCGGGCCGCCCTTGGCCAGCATCGCCATTCCCAGCTGCAGCCGTTGACCCATTTCCAGAGCCAAAAGGGCCAAAGGCAGAGGCGGGGGGCTGCCTCCTGCCCTGCCCCGGCATTTCCACCCAGGGGATATCCCCACCAGCTCCTGGGACACGTTCCGCAAGGCCAGGAGCCGTGGGGATGGCTCGGCCCCAGGTGCCAGTGGGATTGGCATCCTTGTGGGGATGCGCTGGCTGCCCAGGCTCCCCCGAATCCCGGGGAGGAACTGTTCTGGCCAGAGCCCCCCAGTCACATCCAACAGACCCAAAGGTCCGGCTCCATGGGGGCCAGAGCGGCTGGAGCCGGCCTGTTTTGTCCCAGACCATGCAAAGAGGAGGCTGGGAGTCGCTCTGGATGCCAGAGGCCGTGTGTGGCACGGCACGAGCTTCATGCACAGGCATCACCAGCTCTGGGATGCATCTGGGTCCACCTCAGGCCACGCGCATCTGGAGCCACTCTGTGTTTAATCCAGATTTGGGTCCCTTCTCAGGGACTGGGTCCCTTCTCAGGGACAAGGACCCTTCTCAGGTCCCATCTCAGCATGAGGAGCCAAGCCATGGCACGGCGCTGGCCGGCGGGTGCTGGCGAGCTGCGGAGTGGGCACGCCACAGCCAAGCACAAGCAGCAGGTTAGCAGAGCTGGGTTAACCAGGACAGGTTAAGCAGCCGCAGAGGTGGGTTAGTCATGCTCTCTACCTGGCTGCCCGTGACGGAGGGCATGGAAGCCTCATGCTGCTCCAGCAGCTCCTTGTTCCTCTTCTTCTTGCCCTTGCCTTTGCGCTTGCCTTTCCCTTTTCCCTTCTTGCCCTTCCTACGTGGGGTGGCGGTGGGCTCCGGGCCACTCTGCAAGGGGCAGCGCAGACACCAGCAGGGAGAGAAACAGGGGGGTCAGGGGCCCTGGCAGCTCCCCCCACGGTGCCACCAAGCCTGGCAGCGTCCCTGCAGGCTGCCTGGCAGGGTGGGGGCTTCCAAGGGTCCCCCCCAGCCTTTCCCCTTCCCAGCTTGGGTGCTTACCTCCTCCGGGAAGGGGGCTAGCAGGGGGTAGAGGAGGGGCTGGTCGCAGCCTGGCATGTAGAGCTGGCAGTAGGAGCGGGCAGCCTCGGGGTCGGCCACGATCAGCAGTTGCTGGACATCACCCTGTGGCAAAGGAGAAGTGGGGAGCAGGACGGAATGGGTTTTCTTCCCCCCCCCCCCCCCATATCCGCACCCCAGGCTGTTCAGGTGCCCACGCACACCCTGGACACGTGTGCAAGAGCTGGTGCTCGTGGCCAGCCCTGGGCCTGCGGCAGTTGGCCAGTCCGTGGGCGGCGCAGGGCAGTGTGGACACCCCCAAAGCTGGGCGGAGGGTGCAGGGGATGGCAAGAGGACAAAGGGACCCCTTGTTTGCCTGCTGGGGAAAAAATGGGGGGGGCAGCCCCATTCGCCTCACTGCCTCAATGCGGCTTTTTTGCCCGTGGCCCCTGACATTTGCAGCAGGGAGGAATGCAGGGAAGGGAACCAGGTCACCCTACGGGGATGGGGACACCCCATGGGGACAGAAAGCAGCCCCCAGCACAACTGGAGCCTCTACCAACTGTGGCAATGGGGTCCCCCCCTTCCCCAGACCCCTCACTACCAGGACAAGGGTGCTCAGAGACAGCCAGGGACTCTGGCACAAGGATTTGGGGAGGGACCCACCTCGAACACCTCCTCATCCAGGAGGCGGGCCCCGAAAATCGTCACCCCCTCGGTGCTAATGAGGGGCTGAGGTCCCCGCTCCAGCGGCAGCGTGGTGAGGAGGTGGCAATCCACCAGCAAGGAGACGTTGGTGCCCTCCACGGCCAGCGCCACGCGGTGCCACCTGCGGAGACGGGACTCGGTCGCAGCAAGAGGGGCCAGAGAGACCCCCCGTTGCCCCCCGACACTCACCTGCCATCAGCCAGGTTGACCCTACGGAAAACGGGGTACCGCTCGGGGGCCGGCTGCCCCTCCTGGTCTTCGTAGAGGAAGACGGGCGAGAGTCCGATCTCCACACCCAGCTGCTGCACACCTCGCTCATCGTAGATGGAGAGCAGGAAGGCTTGTCCTCCACGCTGGGCACGCACCGTGGCCAGGATGGAGAAGTCCTCAGGGAAGGAGCCGTCTGCATTGGGGAGGAAGAGGAGCAGCCATCAGACTAAGCCCAACCCCGATGCGCCTCAAGAGGTGGCTCTGCACCCCAAAAGGGGACGCTTGCCCTTGGAGCGGTTCGGTTTGCACCCCCCAATGGGCTCGGTGGCCCCGCGGCCGCTCGGTGACATACTGGGGAAGAGCTGCCGGGTGGGTGCGCTGAGCTGGGTGCGGTTGTCCACGCGGAAAGCGAAATCGGGGTCTTCAGTCCCCGGGCGCTGCGGACAGATCCCGGCAGTGACGGAGACGCCATCCCGACCATCCTGCATGCCCAACGTCTGCAGCACGTCCACGGGCATCGCTGCGGGGCGAGCGGGGACCCTTCAGGGGGTGGGGACCCACCGGAGACACCCCGGCCGTTCTCCGAGCTTCCAGCCGGGGACCACAGCTTCATCCCCATCCCCCTGCCTGCCTCCTGCCAAGCCGGGCCGGCCCGGTGCCAGGCAGCTGTGTGGGCCCAAGGTCCGGTCCCGCAGCCGCCAGATTCCTTCACCGCATTCCTCCGCCCCCGGCCCTGCTCTGCACCCCACGGTATGGGTGCACCCCGTAAGGCGGGAGGGCTCCCGTCACCCATGGGAGACCCCTGTCACTCCTAAACGCAGCCTGGCTGCACCTAACTGGGGGTGTGGGGGAGAAGGTTGGGGGGTGCTGCCCTTTCTCCGCAGGGAGCCAGACCCCAAGCATCGGCTGCGCCTGGGCGCGTGGAGGGTTAATCCGGCACAGCCAGGTGTGCATGGAGACGGGGGTGCGGGGCTGGGGGCGATGACTGCAGCCACATCAGAGAGCACTGGGGGGGCCCCGGGGGCCGGCGGGGGGGGGGGGGCCCCGGGGCCAAGCAGGGGGTGCACGGCAGGACAGGGCCAGGCTGGGAACGGGCTGACCCCACTCCAGTCGAGCCGTCTCTCAGGCCCTCCTGACCCCAGCACATGGGTCCAGCTTCCTGCCGGCGTTCCCTGGGGAGAGCTGTCACCCGGCCGTGGTGTGCTGGGGTGGGGTGGGGGATCCCCCCCCGGGCTGGGAACCCCCAGTACTGGGCTGGTGGGTGGCCCTGGAGTGGCTGTACCGGCCAAGCCCCTCTGGATGCCAAACCCGGGCGTGTGGGGGGGCCAGCGCTTGGCACCGCTTTGGTGAAGCCGGGGGTGGGGTGCGGCGAAGCTGGCGGGAGCGGGGCGAGGGGAGCCCCCCATGGCCCCTGGGAGGGTTGATCCCCATTACTCACACTTTGGGTGCTCCCCCAGACCCCCCCGCTGCCCCCCAGCCAGCCAGGGGACCCAGGCATCCAGTTCCTCGCACCCCTGCCCCAGGGGGAGCACCCTTACTGAGGGGCCCGGGGGTTGCACCCCTGCCCAGGGGGGAGCCCGCCCACAGGGAGCACCCCCTCTGCAGGGGGAGCACCCCCTCGAGGGATATGGGAGGAGCACCCCCCCAAAGGGTCGCACGGGGAACACCCACGCCATGGGGCTGGAGTGGTGGGGGGGGTATCCCTGTCACCGGCGGCCATCCCACGGCCGGAGACACCAGGGTCCCCCCAACCCTGGTCCCAGCGGGTCCCCCGCCGGGGTGTCCCGACGCCCCCTCCTTCCCGCGGGACGCCGTGGGCCCCCCCCGGGGCCCCTGTCCGTGGTGCTGAAGACGGCGGGGCCCCCGGGGGGGGGGGGGGGGTGTCCCACGCGTGACAGCAGCGGGGATCCCGCGGGGAGCCCCGCATCCCCCCCGGTCCCCACGCCGGGTCCAAGGGGGCGGGGGGGGGGGGGGGGGACCGCGTGCCCCCCCCCCCCCGGTGCGCGTTACCTGCCCTGGCCGGGGGTAGCCCCTGCAGCACGGCGAGGAGCGCGGCGAGGAGCGCGGCGGGGACCGGCGGCCCCTCCATGCCCGGCCCGGCCCACGGGCGAGCCCCGGGACCGACGCCGGGGAGTCCCGGCTGCGAGCTCCCACCGCCCCGAACGGTGTCGGCGGCCAAGGAGAGTCCCCAGCCCCACAGCGAGGTTTTGGGGTGCAGAGCCCCCCATCCCGCTCCCAGCCCCACTGCGAGGTTTGGGGCTGCAGGGTCCCCATCCCACTCCCAGTCCCACAGCGAGATTTGGGGGTGCAGAGCCCCCCACCCCACTCCCAGCCCCGCAGCGAGGTTTTGGGGTTCAGAGACCCCCACCCCGCTCCCAGTCCCGCAGCAAGGTTTGGGGGTGCAGGGCCCCCAGCCCCACTGCAAGGTTTGGGGGTGCAGAGCCCCCCATCCACTCCCAGCCTCACTGTGAGGTTTGGGGGGTGCAGAGACTTTCACCCTGCTCCCAGCCCTGCAGCAAGATTTTGGGGGTGCAGAGCCCCCACCCCGCTCCCAGTCCCACAGTGAGTTTGGGGGTGCAGAGCCCCCACCCCCCCCCCTTTGGGGTGCACCCCCCACCCTGCTCCCAGACCCACAGCAATCACAGGGGGGTTTGGGGTGCAAAGCCCCCTACTCCACTCCCATCCCCACACTAAGACTGGGGATTTTGGAGCGCCCAGCCCCCCAGCAAGGCTGGGGGGTTCGGGGGACCCCCCCCCCCCGGACAGCTGCCGCTGGACCCCCGGGGGCCCGGCTGGCTGGAGTCGCCCCATTGCCTCATCGCCTGAGTCACGGCCGCTCGGCTCCGCTCCCCCGGTTTTCCATTTCCTGGCAAATATTTACCGTCGTCTCTGCAGTAACGAGCCCCCGTGGACACCCCCGGCCCCCCAACCCGAGCCCATGGGACCGCCCCCCCAAGCTCTGGGGACAGCATAGCCCCCTCCCCAACCTCCAGCTACCTTGTCCCAATTCCCCCCCAGACTCCCCATGACAGGTTGGGGGGCTGCGGGGGTCCCGACTGGCCCAGGGGGGCACCTCCTGCGGGGTTGCGGCCATGCCTGCCATCGCCTGTCCCCGTGCCACCCGCCCCACCGGGGGGTCCCCAAGACGGGCAGGGGAGGGGGCTGTGGCCCAGCGGACCCCTGTGCCCTCCCCAGGGCTGCCCCGGGGAGGTTGATCCTGCCCCCACGTGACACTGGGTCCTAATCTCATAAGAGCCTTTGGACCGCGGAGGCCAGCGCAGCCATGGCCACCCCTGCGCCCCGCACCGTCCTCGTCACCGGCTGCTCCTCCGGCATCGGCCTCGCCGTCGCCGTGAGGTTGGCGCAGGACCCCCAGCAGCGCTTCCAGGGTGAGAGGTGGGGAAGGGACCCTTCCATGTTGTCCTGGGAGGGGACCCACGGCCCCATGGCTGGCTCCAGCAAAGAGGGGACGGGAGCCCACCAGGATGGGGCGGGTGTGGGATTTGGGGTCTCACCTCTCC